>JAOUQT010312047.1:0-14904 GCA_025769995.1 Xyliphius kryptos | reverse complement strand
GCGCACATATATATATATATATATATATATATATATATATATATATATATAGGGACAGAACATCCTCCGCTAGATGGGGACGGGGAACCCCCTCGCCACCCTAGTCCCCTAGTATCAGATTTACCTTCCCAATTTTATAAACTTAGGTACCATATTGTGATATTATAGGCATCACTATAGAATATACAATAAGAACCTACATTTCCATACGAACAGCCAAAATCGTCTCTCTGTAGTTTGCATGTTCTCCTCTTATGTCTGGGTATACTTTAGAATGTTTCATTTGTTCTTTCGGTCAGCGATACAGGTAAACTAGACGACCCGTAGCGGAGCATTCGCCGCAGTGTTACGTTTCCGGTCCTATTTCTGTCTCGCCACCATAAACTCCGGAAGTATTCATGTAGTCAGTGTATTGTTGAGCAGACTGTATAATTATGCATCCGTAACTAAGAACAAAGGATAGCACGTCTACGAAGGTATAGCACGTCTACAGAGGCAAGAACCCACCAACAGACATAAAGCCTTCATTAACCACCTACATTATGAGAAGATGGCAAGATAAACGCAGCAGACAAACAAGTAACAAATTATATGAGGCAAATCCCACAGTACGGCGCAGAGCAGCAACGTACCTGGAGAATCGCTGGGACCAAGCCACATAGGACATACTAGAATAACCCACACCTACCTACTTACCCCCAATCTGGGATGCCTGTCATACCTTCTCACAATAAAGCATATAGTTACAGAATGCACCAAATATAAGAAAGACAACTACTCCAGATACCAACAACCGTAAAAGACATTTTCACGAAACCAAAGCTGAGACACTCAAAATGTATTACAATAACTGGACTAAGAATACAAATCTGGTTTTCCAATATGACTTGACTGCCAGGAGAACCAATACCAATCCATACCAATAATGCAGGAATTTGGATAACATTAAAGGAATTGTTGGTTCATGTGAAGCCATGTTAGGAAACAAAAAGGGGTGGGGCTCCGGCAGACGTATCGCATGGTTCGGCAGGGGAAAATGGGGGTGGGTGGGGTGTTGTCTTGCATATCGCATGGTGTCGGCGCCCTAGTCCTTTAAATGTATTGATGACATATATGAAACATTTTCATAGCAATAAGCCTGACAGGCTGCCACTACCTGCCTTTTAAATCTTAGTATTTATTAAATGAGATTACATTATTTAATTTATTTCTTTAATGTACATTGCTTATCCAGAAAAAGCAGATGACATCCCTGGTGAAGTAATGCATGAACGAGATGAGAAGATCGAAGGAACTGTTGTGCTAAGGTGGCCTCAACCTCCACAACCTAGTGGGCTTATCCTCATGTACGATATCAAGTTTCGCCTGGGCACAGAGGTAGGACGGCGAATGAGCAAGCTCACGGTATTTCTGAATCATTACAATGACTGACTGTGTGTGTGTGTGTGTGTGTGTGTGTGTGTGTGTGTGTGTGTAGCCCGAGAAACATGAATGTGTATCGCGTCAGCAGTATCGGGAGCTCAAAGGGACGCGTTTGACCAACTTGGGTTCTGGAAACTACTCGGTCCGAGTCCGGGCCACGTCGCTGGCGGGAAACGGTTCATGGACCAAACCAGTGTCATTCTACGTTCCACCATCACACCGTAAGATATAAATACATACTTTATATTGGTTTTGAATAAACCGCTGTATAATAAAGTTCATTATTTTCCCCCTCTCATTCTTCCTCAATGGTGTAGTTCAGACCTAATTGGCTGCGCCGTTCGTCTAGCCGTGACGTTATTGTCAATAATACACACCTCTGACCGCTTCACATTCGTTTCAATGCATGACATGCACATTATTATAATCATAAAATACAGATTAGTTTAAACAGTGAGCTGTTGCGGCTGTTGTTTATAAATTGTGTTCTGTAATATGCCCACTAGATGGCAGTTTTGAAATTGTTCTGTGGCGTAAACAATTCGTGGATCGCAATCGAGCGATGGTACTGTACATGTTGGTAAATCGCCGTTTAAAACTCCACTTGTCATATTTTGTAAAGACGTCCACCTGTTTATACGCGTTTGTCCCCCCCCTGCTGGTGTTTTGTATTTATTCATCTTATTTGCGATGAAACCGGCAGTGAGTTTTCATTGGTTAATTTTGTCACATGACTTAATTAGGTCAGGGTTCACAGTGGCTTCAGAATAGAGTTTGATATTACAGGCCACGCTCCTTATAGAAAGTATTACTTGTAAGTTATATTTATGTTTACATTTAATTATAATATTACAAGTATAAGAGTAAAGATTTTATATGTTGCATTTAAATATCTGTCCAACAGCATTACTTGTACAAGAATTTACCAGGATTTTTTTTTTTAAACCTTTTTACACACATCATGTTGATATCATTACAATACGGGGCAATCCCCTGAAAAAAACACAATTATTGATGATTTGCATTGAATGCTGTCAGCCAGGTGGGAGGAGTCTGAACAGTATCTGCTGATGCTAAATCTTAAGCAGGCTTCCAAATGATCATCAGTGAGGGGGACCAATAGCAGGACTGTCAAATATGTGGCACATTTTCTTACAAACACAAAATGTGCAATATATTTGACACACTTTGTCTTTAAATTAACGTACAAGTATTTGTACATTATTTGCTGTTCGACAGATATCTATATGCAACATTTAAAAACTTTACTCTTACACTTATAATATAATAATTAAATGTAAACATAAATATAAGTTACAAGCAATACTCTCCAAGAAGTAACAACAGCAGAGAATAACAACAAGCATGCAAGTAAATTTCCAACTCTATTCTGAAGACACTGAACTCTGACCTAATTAAGTCATGTGACAAAATTAACCCATGAAAACTCACTGCCAATTTTATTCATAAATAATAAATACAAATCGCCAGCAGGGGGAGTAAAGCATCATAAACATTTGGAAGGCTCTACAGAGTGTTTCAGGCAATCTACCAACCAGCATTGTGAGATCAATGTATTGGGAACGCCTGCAATAGATAATAGAACCAACACTACCCCCGATATTTCCCATAGTGCATTGCAGTCACTGCTTATTCCAGTCCTAGATGTGCTCACGGCTGCATTCTTGATTTCCATAGAGGCCTACGAGAACATGCTCTACCTAGCGGTCACTGTCCCCATCCTGGTGCTGATCATCTTCATCATCTTCATCGCTACCTTTGTACTGGTCAAGAAAAAGAGGTACGGCAACTCATTATAAACCTTAAAGCCCTGTGTCCAATTAACCGACGAGGAAATTCAATCACGATCTGATCTCCTCTCGCACGTTCTCACAGGAACAACGAGCGGTTGGGAAATGGAGTCCTGTATGCCTCTGTGAACCCAGAGTACTTCAGTGCAGCAGAAAGTAAGTAACCCAGCGAACCATGAGCACAGTGTAGCAAATATTTAACAGTTACCTCAAGTGTGAGAACACTCTGACCTGCGTGTGCTCCTCAGTGTATGTACCTGATGAGTGGGAGGTCGCACGTGAGAAGATCACACTCTCGAGAGAACTGGGCCAGGGATCTTTTGGCATGGTGTATGAGGGCATCGCGAAGGGTGTGGTCAAGGATGAACCAGAAACTAGGGTGGCCATTAAGACGGTTAACGAGTCGGCAAGCATGCGTGAGCGCATCGAGTTCCTCAATGAAGCCTCTGTGATGAAGGAATTTAACTGTCATCATGTGGTAAGTTTACAGAATGAGACTTCTTAAATGTGGGGGGGTCGGGATCCAAAAGTATTAAACACTACATTAATTCACTATAAAATGTGTTTTTATGTATATTGGAGTCTCCAGACCAGAGGTTCCCAACCGTTTGCAACCCAAGGCCCACTTAACCCCCCCCAAAACTTTCCACGGCCCCTCCACAATATTTTTTATTGCTGTTTAAAAACTAAATACAGTGCAACCATGTGACCTGTAAGACTGACTGCATAATCACCCAACAAAAGAAACTAACCATTTACAGCACTTAACGCTTTTCTCGGTTCTCTCAGTAAGAGATACAGTGGCTGCTTCACTTGGTGGTCCAGCTTCAGGGTCTTTTGTTGTCAAAGACCCCATTTTCAACCATTTGTCCATGATGTGTACACAAGAACAGCTTCACTCAGACTAAGGTAGCTAACTAACTAGTTAGTAATCAAATAGATAGCTCGGCATATTAACCAATCCACTAGCTACGTGTCGTGTCGTGTGCAAAAAAAAAGGTTTTTGGCCTACGGCCCTCTTGCAGTACCTCTGCGGCCCACTGGGGGCTGCGGCTCACAGGTTGAAAAGCACTGCTCTGAGAAAATGTGGGTTCTGGGTTGAGAACAGTTGAGAACCCCTGACTAGACATTTATTACAGCTTCCCGTACATTACACAAGCTCTCATCAAAGTGTATGGTGTCAGAAGGGGTCCAAAAGTTTTGAGAACTTAAAAACAGAATTCGTAAGCAAAAAATGTCTATTTTCTTTGTTGCACATTTTTTCGTTTGCGCTTCTCATTTTTTCGTTTGTGCTTCTCTCTATCGCCTCCTCGCGTCTAAATATTTCTCACGTTCGATTTTTGAATTTAGGACCGGTTTTAACGGGTGGGTGGGATCTAGACAGTAATTGGCTGCTCGAGAAAAGTCCAGCCCACCCAGCCATGCTTACACATCCGGCGACTTTGGCGAAAATGCCCGAAACGTGTTTTGTTTTTGAAAAATGAGTTGAGAGTTTGTTTACTTCTATCAGCTATTTTAATTTTCTTTTCTTTTTTTCCAGTCACACTTTTTAAAATGCTTTGATCCACAATTTGTCATAGTGTAGCACGGCTGGGTGGGCTGGACTTATCTCGAACAGCCAATTACTGTCTAGATCCCGCCCGTTAAGCCAGGTCCTAAATAAAAAAAAATCAAACATCAGAAAATTTTAGATGCGAGGGGACGATAGAGAGAAACACAGGTGAGAAAATGAGAAGCACAAACGAAAAAATGAAAAGAGCAAGTGAAAAAATGTGCAATAAACAAAATAGACATTTTTTGCTCACGAATTCTGTTTTTAAGTTCTCAAAATTTTGGAACTCTTGTGACACCATAGAACTAACAGGAGCAGGGAGGACATGCAGACTCCAAAGAAAGTCTTTTGCTACAACTGGGAATGGAACCCAGCTGTGAGGTGGTAGAATCAAAAGGCTGAACCAGCCATTATAATATAATGTAAATGAATAATTTCAAATAATTAAAACTTTTAACATCCAGCCTATTATTTATTAATTTAATTAATTCATTTAATTAGCACAATGGAGTGGATATTGCTGTTGCCTCAAAATAGGAAGATCCTGGGTGCCATCTGTGTGGAGTTCGTATGTTCTCCTCAAGCCACCCCCCCCCCCACCCCCCACAATCTAAAAAGGACTGACCAGCCTGAGTTGCTCTGTGAGCTCAGGCATGGACTTCAGTACCCACTGTGACCCGAATCAGGGTAGCTGGGTTTAAAAATGGTTACAATTCCAAGAAGCTTAATTTCAAAGTTTATAAAGAATTGCATGAAAAACGTGCCCCCTTTGGCCTGTGTACTGATCTGTCCAGACATGATGCTGAAATATGTGAACATGTTTCTCAATAGGTTCACAAAGAAGCACTTGACCTTTTGAAGAATCTAAAGGGCTGAAAGGACACATCGCATTACCGTATCATAAGATCAACGTACTCTTTTACAATCTCTTTAAAATGTAATATGAAGCAAGCTGTTAATAAAAATATTTAAACCTTTTACTCACTGGCCACTTTATTAGGTCAACTTACTACAGTACACACAGTGTTTGTCCCCTTTACTTTCTTCAGTAATGGTCTGGACCACCGAGGAGCAGCTATTAGTTTGATGGTGGCTGATTCTCAACATTGCAATGACACTGACTTAGTGGTGGTGTTAGTGTGTCATGCTGTTAAGATCAGATCAGACACCGCAGGAGTTTTTGAACACTACACTATGGACACCTTCCTTTTTGCTCCACCTTGTAGAACAAACGCAGTAGCTTATTTGTAGCTGTTTCTCCATCTTTCACTAATTCTTCATTACTGTTTATATAATATATAGTTATAAATATAATGCTCCTTTCCGGATGCTGGAGGCTAAACAGTTTTGGGTGGTGGATTATGTTCAGTTTAGTTTTTTTTCTACATCTGCTCCACCCATGACACACGTACACATCATTACCACCACACTTATTTTTTTACAGTAAGCATTTTCAGTAGACATTTAACCATCTCCATGATTAAGGCCATCTAAAGATTATTTCCATGTTTGTTCCTGCAGTTGTAGTTCACTTTTACAAACTTCCTTAGGCTACATTTCATGCCTCGGGTTTGGTTTATTGCATTTCTTTTTAGGAAGTGTCCCCACATTTCGGAAAATGGGTTTTGTATGGGCTAAAGGACCAAGAAATTTAACACCAACTACAAATTTAAACGACCACATACAGCCTGCTCAATTTTTACAGCATTTCTCTAAAACAATGCTGGAACAGAGTTTACACTTAAAGGATTTAGTCCTCCACGTTTAACACAGCCGTGCAGTGAAACACACACTAATGACATAAGCACATTTGCATTCGGGGACAGGGGCACTACAGCCATAGTATTGGTAGGACCAGGAGCAAGGACCAAACCAGGGACCTTCAGGTTGCAAGGCTGGTTCCTTAACCACAAGCAATTCTGTTGAAAATATTTATGTGAAATGTACCAGTAGCATTAACTCGAGTACAGTTTTAAGATACTTGTACCTTACTTAAGTACTCTACTATAATCAGGAGGCACCATTATACTTTCTATTCAAGTGCACTCCTCACAACGTTACAAGTCAGCTTTAAGATAAAGTTTTCACCCTGTGCAAAGTGTAACTAATAGCTAGTGGAATTAAACGTTACTGAAAACAAACACACTATAGAGATAAATGTACTGGACCAGCTACACAAGGAGAATGTATTTGTCCACCAGGGGACACAATGCATACAATTCTCAAAAACACCTTGGTATGCATCCAGGTTTGAATCCCATTATGAATCCCACACATGTGGGTTTCCCCTGGGTTCGCTCACAGTCCAAAAACATTCAAGATTCATTGACTGCTCTGATTTGGTTTTATGTGTGTGAGTGAGTGGATTGGTGCCCTTTCCTGGGTTGTATCTGCCCAGTGCCCGAAAAGTTCTCCCCTGGATGGGCATAGAAACCACCCGGAACCCTAGAAGAGGATAATAGTGATTCAATGAATGTATCTTGTTATGATAAGAATTCCTTTAACTAGAACAGACCCCACCACTTAAAACAACCCCATGTTATAATCGCTCCCCACCAAACTTTACAGTGAAGCGCAATGCAGGTAATGTGCTTTAGACATTGACCAGACAGCTTCCTTTATCAGACTGAGGATAGAGAACACATTTTAACATAATCTAGAGTCCAGTGTCGACTTGCTTTACAACATTCCACCCGACCAGCATTGTATTCTGGGATTATAAAGCTGGCACGTGTTTGATCCAGAAAACCTTAAACAAAAACTCTAGACAGATTTTTGTGCTAATGTTATTGCCAATCACAATTCTAGTGATTGGAACACCTGAGTCTGAGAATTTGGATAAGTGAACAAATACTGTACTTTTGACAATATACTGTACCCCCCTCCCCCCCACTCTATAAAACTAAGTTCCATGATTAACAAGGGTGTTCCAATACTATTGTCTATATAGTCTATATTATCTAAAATGTAACTAAAAATATCAAACCAGACAAAGACTATAAACTCCACATCCAAAAAAAGATAAAAGAAACCCTGAACCTTTCATTCAGTAAGAAAATGTCAGTTTCTTTCAGCTCTAATGCAGGAATTTACATTTAGTCATTAATCCAAATTGGATTACAAGTATCCCAAAATGGTTGGGGTCAGAACACAAGAGTTGGCCATACACCCCCCCGAAGCAATGAGGGTTAAGTCATACTTAAAGACCGACACTGGTAACTTTAGTGGACCTAGGATTTGAACCCACAACCCTCAGATTTATAGCCCCACACCCTCCATGTATATGCTTCTGTAGAGAACGAAAAGATTTTAAATAGAAAAATGTGTTTATTTGCAATGCTGAAGTAAATGACATACTGACATTTGGATGTCATTTATTTGTAATAGTACAATGTTACTTTTCAAATGGCCACACCATGTTCTCTTCAAAGTTCAACAGCACTGATTTCAGAGGGGCTGTTACATTGTTTTCAGTCTTGGGTTTAGCTCTCTGAAGTCTGAACGTTCAGTCTTTATTATTGTAGCTGTTGTCCACAACACATTTCATCGCTTGTCAACTGAGAGTAAAATAACAGCAATAAATTAACTTAAAAAGCTAAAATGGGTAGCACTGCGAAAGGGATGCAGTTAAGCTTGACAGTTAGTGGTGCCCTCGCAAGCAACGCTGCTCTTTCACTCGCTCGCTCACGTTTTCCACACACTCGGAACAGCCAGAAGTGAACAAATCCACAGGTGTGCGAGTCCAACTCGCATCGTTAAGCTCTTGTGTCACGGTGATGTTGTTGCTCATTTATCATCTTGGAGAGGAAATGCAAAATAGAAGTTCTGATTTATCTCCATTCAGCTTGAATATTTATCACAGGGACGATGGACGGCGCCGTGACTCCTATCACATAAGCTTTTTCCAGCATTTTATCAGTCTCCACTTTAACTGTAGCGATTACTTTATGCTTATTTCAACCCTGTTCACTCTAAACCCACTTTTTAAAAAAAGCCTAAGAGCAGTTATTCTAAAAGTTCAAACTAAATTTCTACAATGTAATTTTTATATGACCGTTTTTCTTTATAATGGTATTACTGCAGTACGTCAATTAAAAATGTGTCCATTTGTTAAAACACGCTCGGAAAATAAGGCATATTCTTGTTTTCAGTGGACTGTCACTGGGTAGCAAAGTTACTTAAATTCTATTTTTATTTATTGATGAGACATATATCTCGGGATATTGTTCACAAGTGGAAGAAAAGAGAAAAGACGGATCGGTGTGGCATCTGCAGTGATGCAGACTTTGCCAACGGCCCATCATGGTAAAATGGAAGCTGAGCCAGAAGGCAAAGCTGTCAATTTACCAGTCAATTTATGTTCCTACCCTCAACCTATGGCCACAAACTCTGGGTAATGACCAATGAGGTCTGCAAAGTGGTTGGGCTTTCCCTTAGAGATAGGATAAGGAGGTCATTCAGGAGGGGCTCGTAGTACGAGGAGCCAGCTGAGGCAGTCCGGGCATCTGGTCTGGATGCTTCCTGGACACCTCCTTGGTGTGGTGATTCAGGCATGTTTATTTAGGAGAAGACCCCAAACAACATGGAGAGAATTTGCCTCGGTGTGCCTCCTGAAAAACTAAACAAGGTGGCTGGGGATAGCGCATGCCTTGGCTCCTTTGCTGCCCCGAAACCTGGATAAACAGTGGACAATGGATGGATGAATAATAATGGACATTTGTTGTGCGAACAAAATATCTAATTATAATGAGGTCCAATCGTTAGGCCCAAGAGAAGACATTCCTGTATACTCCTATTTGGGCTTCAGAAACTATACTTCACCTGTAGCTTTATCATGTCTCATTTCATAGTCTTCAGCTTAAGTCTATACTAGGAACTAGAGTCGTGTGGGGTGGGATTCCCCATGCCCATCCAAGGGAGAACGTTTTCAGGTGCTGGGCAGATAGGATAGGGTGCCAATTTAATCACTGTTCTTTTTCACTTTGTTGGACTAATTTAGAAAACCAGCAATTGATGAATCATGTGCATCATAATTACTGATACACACAGCCATAAGATGCATCTGCCTCATATCAGTAGATTTGACTGAATATCCATTTTCAACACCAAGACTAGTCATTTTAAATAGTTTAATGACCTTAAAGCTTGTTCTAGACCGCCTACAAAGGTTATGTAGGTTATGTATTATAAAATAGCGGTATGAAATAAAAAACGCTGATTTAAGGCCTTTAGTAAAAGTTAGGTTTAAGTGAACTGGGTTTATGTTCAGTGTGGAATTACAGTCTGTGGTAATAGGTCTCAGAGTCTGAAAAATGCTGGATTAACTTTTAAAAAGCAGACTGCATAGTCGTAAAAGGTGGTTGATGCCCTTAGAACAAGTGCACCAGGCCTTTTGAATTTTTCTTTTATCTGCATGATGTCCTGAACAAACAGATCTTGTTGAAATAAGCCAAGTAAATATTGTTTTGCATGAACGCCTACGGGAGACTGATCTGACCATCAGGGCAAAAAAAATGAACGCTGACTGTTCAGTCCCTGGGAATAAGTTCTCCTAGACAAGATCACATGGTGTTCTTCTGCATAGCTTTTTTTTCAGAAGCAGCAGTAGAGAGGGGGGAAAAATACTTTTGGTCTAAAGTGACAACTGCAATACTGTCAGACAGAACCCGGACCTTCTGGATGATATGCCTCGTGGATTACGGGTCGCCTTCAGCGTGTTTAGGCCATCCGGGCCGACATGGAGGGAGGAAGGTTTATCTCGGGCGGGGAAACAGCCATGCAACTGCAACGCAATCACAACTTGAGTTCTCAAAAAGAAATAAAAACTACGAAAACCCAGGCACCAGACTGAACACTACAATCATTCATTAAGAGCTCTATAAAACTAGAGCTGTAGTCATGATTTAATTATAAAATCCTCACCGATTTGCTTCCACCAATCTCCTTTTAAAAAACAATAAAAAGAAACGACCCTTATTGTTTTTAGATTTCTGCTTTGAAAACATAAGAAAAGGCTAACGCGTTTGCATAATCGTGGGCAATAATGTTATGGAGATTGCTAAATGAGGTTTCAGATTACGATTTGGTTTAAATGACAAAATAGCTTATGTAACATCCGCAGGTATCTGTGCAATTTCCTTTTTTTTTTTTTTTCCCCATTTACTGTCCCCCCCCCCATACCCCCGCAGCCAGCTGGACCCGTGGCTGCAATATCTCTACTCTTGTCCAAAGCCTTCGGTTTCCTCGATCGCAAAAAGGAGTTTTTCTTTAAGCTGTTCGAAGCTCTTATAGGGGGGCAGATCCAGGCGATTGAAGCTGCAAAAGAGAACAAAATGTTAAAAATCAAAACATTAAATTAAAACATTTGCAATATTCAAAATGTATGGTGTTGTTTACCAAGTATGACTCCGGGGAAGCCAAGTATCCTTTCCAACCTTCTCTATACAGAATTTCTGAGGTCCGTTACTCCCTGTTGAAACAGTAAAATGATTATAATTTGTATTTATAAAACATTGGTTAAAAACCAAGGCTTTGAATCCATTTATTATCTTCCGCTTAATTTTTTATGAGGGTCGCGGAGGGGGGGGGCCCGGGAAGAACGTCATCCAGGGAAGAACGTCTTGGGCGCTGGGCAGATACACCCAGGACAGGGCGCCAATCCATTGCTGGGCACACACTCACTCACACAATCACTTACACAGCCACACACACAGTATACAGGGCGATTTAGAGCATTCAATTTACCTTCATGTTTTTGGAATGTGGGAGGAATCCGGAGAACTCGGAGGAAACCAATGCAGACACGGGGAGAACATGAAAACTCCACCCAGATTGGGATTCGAGTGTCCTAAACATTTTAAGATAAATTACATTTACATTTAGTTATTTAGCAGACGCTTTTATCCAAAGCGACTTACAAGTATCCCAACTTGGTTGAGAAAACAGGGTTGGTGCAGAACCCTGGAGCAATGAGGGTTAAGGGTCTTGCTCAAGGACCCACATTGGTAATTTCAGTGGACCTGGGATATGAACCCACAACCCTCTGACTGATAGTCCAAATTATGATAACTAATACCGATAAAGGTTACCTATTCCAAATTGTGAAATTGGCAGAGTGAAGGTCCACTGAAATGAACAATGTGGATCTTTGAGCAAGGCCCTTAATCCTCATTGCTCCAGGAATTCTGTATGTAACCCTGTGTTCTGACCCAAATTAAACTGGATATTTGTAGGCCGCTTTGTATAAAAGCATCTGCTAAATGACTAAATGTAATGTATACGCATGTTCTCCCTGTGTCTGTGTGGATCTTCTTCCACATCTCAAAAAGGTGAGCATTTGAATTAAATACGATGACCCTTTTCTCTCCGATTCAAAAGGTGGGATCCATTGGGAATGTCTTCAGGCAAAAATATCAATTAACCAAATTGGAGAAGAGACTCATTTACACTAAAAAATGTCATTTAAAGGCAATTTAAAATGGACAGCAGCAGAAATGTTTATAGTTCAATGCAAACTTCCTAGTGGAATATGTATATATGCTGCTAGACAACAGACCAGCACAGAGGGATATTGGTTGAAATACTTGGATTAATAAATAATAAATAATAGGTAAATAGTAATCTATGGGCCAGCGCTTGGGATATTCGGTTTGAATCCCAATCTGGGTGAAGTTTCCATCTTCTCCCCGTGTCCACGTGGGTTTCCTCTGGGTCCTCCGGTTTTCTCCCACAGTCCAAATAGATGGATTCAAGGTAAATTGGCTGCTCTAAAATTGCCCCTATAGTCTGTGGCTGTGTGAGTGAGTGGAACCCCCCATGATCCACGTAGAGGATTAAGCTGTTGCCCCATTAGGTATTAATCCATAGTGAACCCAAATTGTTAATTTGAAATGAAAATGTACTAGTGTGAATGTTGCCCAAGCATTTTTAGTTGTGTGTGTGTGTTTTACCCATGAGCTCGGCAAAGCCACCTAGTGGAAGCCTGCATGTGCCGGTCACAAACTGAAGCAGCCGTAAACGAACCTCGTTGTCTACCTCCTTCACAAACTGTACACAAAAAGATTGAACAAATATGTTGCTGCTCTTTTGTAGTTCTGCAAATAACATGAAATGCACCATCTTTTTCTCTGCAGACTCCATCAGCCCCCCTTCGTACTTTAAGGGATCAGACCCAGCAGAGCAACTTCCAATTTGTTTTCAAACATTCGGGCACAACGGTAATTTTGGAATAGCAGAAATATAATAACACCTGCACTTTAATAAAGCAATAAGACATGGGAGGGTATGCATTATTGTGAATAAACCACAGGAAAGCGGTGCCATTAAACCTCTTTCCGTGGTTTATTCACAATGAGGCACAACCTCGAGTGCCTTATTGCTTTTATGAAACGGTCCCCAAAACACTATAATAAAAAAGTATGATTCATAAAAGCATTGACTGAAAGCAAAATACGATAATAAACTTGCCTTTCGCGGCATAATCCACTTTTTTGTTTTTAAGTAAAAGATTTATGGTTTCTTTAACAATTAAATACTGCCATCCAGTGGCCGAACTACAGAACACACACTTTGAAAAAGTTAGAATAATACACATATTTTATGTCGCGCATTTATACGAATGTGAAGCGCTCAGAAGTGTGGGTTATTGTAAATAATGTCCCGGCTAGACAAGAGGCTCAACCAATCAGATTTAAGGACCAGAACCAGCTGACATAGTGCAGTATAATTACACAACTAGTTACTTCTATTTTAAGTGGGGAATAATAAAATGAATGACTGTAGGCATAGGAATGTGAGGTGAGTGCAATGTCTGATCAGTATATTTCGGTAAAGTAATAAGTAGTGTCAAACGGACAAGATAAATAGCTTTAGTTATAAAATTTAAAGTGCTTTAGAAGTTATACCTGCCAGAACCATATAATCTGTTTGCTGTTTCTCGTATAGTGGCGATACACTGTATTCCTCTGCCAGTCCTGCAGATCCACCTCCTGCATGCCGCAGAGCATCACCTAACACACACAAACACATCACACACTGTTTAATGAATTCCATAATAAATTGCTATTCTGCACCATGCACAACTGTAATTCTCGCAAATTCCACCGAGTGGCATACACTCCTGGTTTTAAGTCGCTCATTGAACCATCCAAGCCTTTTTACAAAGCATTATATTTTATACAGTAGAATCATTTTTGTAGTCCAGACCACAAAGCTTCTGCCATATGCCCAAGACACAGTTTCACACTTTTAAAAGCTTTATCTTCCTTCACTCAATCATCACGCATTCTAAATTCTAGACTTCACAGAAGCAGGGTATATATGCACGTTACATACAACTGTAGAGATGCAGAATAAACTGTAATAAAGACTATAATGCCTGGATATTCACAACCCAGAATATACACGGTCAATTTATTATGCTATATGAATGGACTACAAAAAGCAAGTTCTATTAGCCTGCTATTAAAGTTTGAGGGCAGATTATTGATTGTACTGCACTTTTTAAAACGAAGCACTAGTGTGTGTAGTAGACCAAGGCAAACAGTATAACGAAATTCAGAGTTAACCGGCTTGGAATTCATTTAGAGAGTTTAATAAAAAAAAATAATGTTAAAATACAGAATGACAATGAAAAACGAAGTGGCTCATGGGGCAATATTTTAACGAGCAGTCAACCGCACACTTTGCAGCTTGATTTGGAGAAATGTTATAGTGTGTCTGCGACATGATTCATGCGTGTGCATTTTGGGCGTGTCATTTTACTTTATTTTTAAGAGCCTGGTGCGGTCTGACTTCAGCAGATTGCTATTTTAAATAGTGTAGTTAGTCAAAGAATGATGATCTTTTTAAAAAAAAAAGAAAAATAATGATCAAAAAAACACTACCCAGAAGCAACCAATTATGCATAAATTACCGTTTACTATGGCGTCAAAACGGGTCCAAAAGTTTTGTGAACTCAAAAAAAAAATTCGTAAGCAATTTTCTTCGTTTCAGATTTTTGCGGTTACGCTACTCATTTTTACGGTTACGCTTCTCATTTTTGCGGTTACGCTTCTCATTTTTACGGTTACGCTTCTCATTTTTACGGTTACGCTTCTCATTTTTGCAGTGACGCTTCTC
>JAOUQT010312040.1:0-14904 GCA_025769995.1 Xyliphius kryptos | reverse complement strand
AGTGGTACAGAGTGAAACAAAGTGGTACACAGTGATACAGAGGAATACAGAGTGATACAGAGGAATACAGAGTGGTATAAAGTGATACAGAGTGGTACTGAGTGGTACAGAGTGGTACAGAGGGATAAAGGAGTGTAATAAAGTGATACAGAGTGCTACAAAGTGGTACAGAGTGGTACAGAGGAAGAAAGAGTGGTACAGAGTGGTACAGAGTAATACAGAGTGATACAGAGTGATACAAATTGATACAGAGTGATACAAAGTGGTACAGAGTGAAACAAAGTGGTACAGAGTGATAAAGAGTGGTACAGAGTGATACAGAGTGGTATAGAGTGATACAGAGTGGTACGGAGTGATATAGAGTGACACAGAGTGGTATAAAGTGATACAGATTCATACAGAGTGGTACTGAGTGGTACACAGTGAACCAGAGGAATACAGAGTGGTATAAAGTGATACAGAGTGGTACAGAGGGATAAAAGAGTGGAATAAAGTGATACAGAGTGGTACAGAGTGATACAGAGTGGTACAGAGTGATACAGAGTGACATAGAGAGGTACAGAGGAAGAAAGAGTGGTACAGAGTGATTTAGAGTGATACAAAGTTATACAGAGCGATACAGAGCGATACAGAGGGATACAGAGTTATACAGAGGGATACAGAGTGGTACAGAGTGGTACAGAGTTATACAGAGTGATACAGAGTCATACATGATACAGAGTAGTACAAAATGATACAGAGTGATACAAAGTGGTACAGACTGATACAAAGTGGTACAGAGTGCTATAGAGTGGTAGAATGTGATACAGATGGATACAGATTGATACAGAGTGGTACAAAGTGAAACAGAGTGATATGGAGTAATACAGAGTGGTACAGAGTGATACAAAGTGGTACAGAGGGATACAGAGGGATACAGAGTGGTATGGAGTGAAAAAAAAGTGGTACGGAGTGAAACAAAGTGGTACACAGTGATACAGAGGAATACAGAGTGGTACAAAGTAATACAGAGTGGTACAGAGCGATAAAAGAGTGGAATAAAGTGATACATAGTGGTACAGAGTGATCCAATGTGGTACAGAGAGTTACAGAGTGATACAGAGTGACATAGAGTGGTACAGGGGGGAAAAGAGTGGTACGGAGTGAAACAAAGCAGTACACAGTGATACAGAGTGGTACAGAGTGATCCAAAGTGATACAGAGTGATACAAAATAGTACAGAGTGATACAAAGTGGTACAGAGTGATACAGATGGGGGCAAAGAGTGGCACAGAGTGATAGAGTGATACAGAGTGGTACAGAATGGAACAGAGTGATACAGATTGGTACAAAGTGGTTCAGGGTGTTACAAGGTTTTATTGAGTGGTAGAAATTGGGACAGAATGGTACAGAGTGATACAGAGTGGTACGGAGTGAAACAAAGTGGTACAGAGTGGTACAAAGGGATACAGAGTTGTACAGAGTGATATGAAGTAGGACAGAGTGATACAGAGTTGCAGATAGTGATACAGAGTGGTATTGAGTGAGACAGTGTGATACAGAGTGATACGGAGTGGTACTGAGTGATACAGAGTGATACAGAGTGATACAGAGTGGTACCGAGTGATACAGAGTGGTACCGAGTGGTACTGAGTGATACAGAGTGACACAGAGTGATATAGAGTGACACAGAGTGGTACAGAGTGATACAGAGTGATACAGAGTGGTACAGATGTTTCTTAGACGTGAGTGTAATATGGTGCTAAATGGATTTCAAGTCGAATGGATTTTAATTTGAACATTTAAAGAAAATATTGTCACCAAAGTGGCTTCTGATAGTTCTGATGGCTCTAAAGACGGAATTACAAGCACATCATTTGCTGTAAAGTCATTCTCATGTTGAATATGTAGTGATTAATTTCACATCATTAGACAAATGTGAAATAATAGGCGTTTGTAATCCGTGGGATGAACAGCGGATGTGAAGCAATTCGGTTTTATGGAAAAACGAGCGGCTGAGTCGATGCTCATGGCGGGAAATGGTTTCCAAATCGTTTAGGTTTTAAACTCGAATACCCAAACGATCAAACGATGTGTTTTCTCGGACACGACGCCTGTCGGACGCAAAGGAACCCGACGTCCGAACTGCCAAATGCCTTTATGACAGTCGGTGCGCCATTAAAGAAAGAAATCCAAAAAAAAAACACTGAAATGGTGTGCATGGCAGGGGTGCAGGAAAACAGGTGCCTGTTTCCTAAACTAAAAGTCCACTGCTACATGTTTGAGAAAGATCATTTGGACAAACCAGAAGCATTTCAGCATCCAAACCTCATCCCATTTGTGAAACATGGTGGTGGTAGCATGATTGTTTGGGCCTGTTTGAGTACATCTGGGCCAGGAATGGTTGCTCTGATTGATGGAACAATGAGTTCTGGATGGAAACCACCAAATTGTTAAGTGAATCGTTGAAGATGTTTGTACAAATGTACATATCTCAATCGGCCTGTGGATAAATATCCAAGCGTTCAAAGTAGCATATTGTAAAATTCGACCGGATCTCTCATCCTCCACTTAATCCTGTAGTCGGAAACATACGGGGAAATTCCGAGCAGACACATCACCTCGAAAACATGTCTTCGAGACCGTGGGAGGTAGCCGGTAGCCGACGTACGGCGGCCGTACGTGAAAACTTTATCCGGGGAGTCGAATACAATGGCTTTAAGCTCTCTTCGAAATGAAAATTCAACTCGGACTAGAAACGACACACAGTCACCTTTGAATGTCACCCTATTTATTAAGAGCACCCGAATTCTAATGTAATATGTTGAAATTCTTTGCTAATCTTAAAGGTTCACATACTTTTGTCACTGAGAGTGATTTAATATGTGATCATTTAATAAATGAATAAATAAAGGATCAAGTTTAGCAATACATGGGTTTAGGTTTTTGCAACTCTGATGTTTTTCGTTCGAATGTAATCAGCGACATATTTTCCAGCAGCACTATAACAGGAGTAATCTGGATCAGGATGAATCTGCACAAACGGTTGTTTCCGTGTAACTTTGTGTGCATGGATTTAAAAATGGCCAGCAGATTACCATCAGATATAACAAGGTCTTTCCTCCTATCGGCGCCCAAGAGTGTCCCGTTCACGGCGCGCACGGCCAAGCGGGGCTCACGCTTCTTCCGCGACACCGACCCGTACGACGAGTCCTAGCCCCTCCTAACTCCCCTCCAAAATCAAGCCCTAGTCCTCGAAGGTCGTTCCGTCCCTTCTCACGCGTCATCCCTAAAACCTTGCGCGCTATGGAACACGTGCATGACGCTCCCGTTTCTCCACAGCGAGCGGTCCCGTACTAACCTGGCACACGGGAACCGAGAGGCTGTCTGACTTTGTGAACTGGGGAGTATCTTAAGATGTTTTAATGTTAATGTGGAATCGCTGCATGCCCGTAGTGAACATCTGGGTGATGGCAGTGGCATTCCCAAAACATCTGGGCTTTTAAAAAGTTATCAATTATGTTCCTTTTATTACTATAGGATCATTGCGGGTGGGTGGAGTCCCTCACGCCCATCCGGGGAATGTCAGGTGCCGGGCAGATACATCTAGGACAGGGTGCCAGTCAAACGCTGGGCTAGCACTTTCACAGACACACACCATGTAGGGGCAATTTGGATCGACCCGGAATCCGTCGTTTTGGGTCCGTGGGCAGAAACGGAAGAATCCGGAGAGACCCCACACATACACGGGGAGAACACGAAAACCGTTCTCGTGGTGTACGACGAGGACGAAACTGTCCGGAGTGGAATTCCTTAGTAAAAAAGACCATTGGATTTTGTATGTTCTTTGTGTATGTAGATGAAATTTCCTCTCCTTAAAATGACGTGCTCATAGGTAACTTGTGAGCTATAAAAGGATCCCCTGGATCATTATAGTATGCGAGTGCCGGGATAGTTTGATCAGAAGAAGCGAATAAAAGAATAAATCCCGACGACGACGAGTCTGACTTTGGCGTCGGGTCGGGATCCGGCCAATCGACCCTCCTCGACCGTTCGGCCGCTCCGACGTGAGGCGGTCCGTCTGCTAGGTCTCAGGTAACCGGCATGTTCGGTGACCCGTTTCACAGCTGACGGTTGTTTCCTTTTTCTCACCGCTAACTGTTTCTCCCTACGTTTCCAACGGAGCAGAGGATCGAGCCGAGTAGATACGAACCTCTACCAAGTGGAGGGTAAGATGGGATTTGGTCACGGAGCTTTTGCAGGCAGAATAGCTTTGCAGCTTTTTGCAGTACATCATCGAAGCACGAAATGTATGTTTAAGTGCTTACATGTCGGCTTGTACGCAGCTAAACGTTTCACAGTTCCAAAGGGAAATCCGCACCCCGTTTTACTCGTAATGAAAATCCATGTTTTTATAGAATCGAATCTAGTACGAAATGTAAACAAGTCAACCGGCAGCGACGAAACTCACACACCGTACTTCTGTCGAGTGAAACGGATGAGGTGACTCGTTCACCGATCGGTTTGTGAAATGATTCTAACGGGGGAATAAAACACATTTTGCAGATCTAAGATCATATATGCAGTAATGAGAATTCGGACTTGAATTTGAATCTATCGGGAGCCTCTTCGGTGCACGTGGTGGATTTAACGATCGTACAATGGGCACTTTACTAACATGATTATATGAAGCTGAATTCATGAATTGTATTTCAGAGGTACGTGTACACAGATGAGTTGGGCATCATCGTCAGTCACAAATTCTTTAAGATAAGAAGCCAGGGACTTCCGGCTAGAGGGCTCACGGAGTAGGACGGGTTCCCCTTGGGCTCCGTCAGAGTTTTAAGAAGTGATATGATATTTGGCTCCCTGTACTTGATTTATTTGATACCTGTGCTATTTCATTCCACACTTCCATATACGCATCGCTGTTTTGTGCGTAAAATGCCACCTAAAGCGAACAGAAGTTCCTCCGCGCCGCAGCACGGGTGAAGTTCCCCTTCTCTCGGCGACCTCGCCACTGCGTCGACCGATCGGTCTCGTTCTCATGTATATAAGTCTCGTTTTCGGGTATATATAGTGTGATTGCACCGAAATGAACATTTTAGATTGATGTTAGATTCCTTTGTGCACTTCCTACTTAAGGGCCGATGTTTGTTTCAGTTTCTTAGTACGTAAAGTTAAGTAAAGGTAACGTTGTCATCATATATATTATGGATCCTGTTTGATTATTTACCGGGGCTTTGTTCATAGTGGGTTCACTTTGACGGAGCTCTGGAAGTTTAAAGTTGACTAGTCGCGAGTGTTTTGTTTCGATTGGGTCATACCGGAGTGTGCACTGCCGCTCTCTGAATTTTGGGTCGTAAGCTTTTGCAGTGTACCATGGGGTGTGGCTGTTTTAATAAATAAAAGAACAAAATGTTGATTTTCTAGAGTAATAGCTGACATAGGAGCAATGTCACTAAGACACACAGGATAGATTGTCTCAGTGACATTTCTTCTACCTGTTTTCTGCTCTAACACACCTAGCTCCTCCAAACCATCAGCGGTTTAAATTGGTACAGAACGGTACAGAGTTATACAAAGTAATTCCGAGTGGGCAGAGTTATTGGTAGCGATTCGGCGTAAGATTTGTCTCGCAGGTGATAATGGCAATCGTAGGCTCCATCTTAATATCACTCAACTGGCTGGAAAACTATAAATGCCTTTTTCAATGTTCTCTGCACGTCCTACGCCGTCGTTCCGTCGCGCACGCGTACCCGAACAATGAAATAATGAACTGAAGAATGAACCGAGCAAGAAGCCGAAGGTCAGGAACTAAAATCAATAAATAAATCAATGCCAATAAATCCATATACATGGAATTTGGAAACAGTCGGAGAAAGAGAACACCTACATCCTGGCCTTGGACGGAGACACGGATTTTCAGCCTTCTGCGGTAATGTTACCGATCGACAGACTGAAGCTGTATTCACCCCACTGGCACCGGTGAGACCGACCGTTTGCAATCGGCGCTCGTCATGGGATCGAGGATGATTTTCGGCCGCCACGCGCAAGTCGATCCGTCCGTCCCGTCCGTTATCTTTCGAGGGTCGCGGTGGGGTTCCCACCCGGGACGGGGTGCCAATCCATCGCCGGGCACGCACTTAGAGCATTGGGTTTACCTGGAATCCATGTTTTTGGAATGTGGGAGGAAACCCATGTGGACACGGGGAGGACATCTGATGGCCATCGTGAGGGATGAGCAGCAGCGGAAACACCCGGACACCTCAGGATGTCAGGATGCCCCGACTCTTCCGGATAATCGGACGCGGTAGAGATTGTTGAACACCGAGCTCCACCTCAAAACCAACCACACCTTTAGGATCATCAGAACTGGAAAGTCCCACCCAAGTGTGCTCCGCCCATTTCACTGACTGCCTTTGCGTTTTGTGGTTCATTTTGAGAACTTTAAGACTCACTGTTTATATCCTCGTATTTGGGGGAACTGAACACACGTGACCTCATCAGAAATGAGAATAATGTGTGTAAGAAAGTCAGGACACTGGGGTAAAAGAGTCTGCCACGCGACACGCCCATTTCTGTACCCGTCCTTCACACGAAACGCCCACATTGAACCTGAACTATAGTCGGACGATTCGTCGTGTAGTGAGCGTGTCACGTAGATGATTTGTCGACGCCTTACTGTGGCCTAATGTGGTTGGGAAAAAAAACGACTTACCGTAAGGCTAAAGTAAGGCGTTTTTTTCTTTTGACAAAAAGGTAAGGCTTTATGGATAACGGATTCATAGAAAGTGGGGTTTTTTTGTTCTCCCCTCACACACACACACACACACACACACACTTTAAAATCTCGTGAGGACCACACTGGCAGTGAAAGACCAGCACCGGCTCCATGCTTCTTCTGTCAACCATCATTTGGCTCATTAGAGATTTATTCCCACCCCAAATTAAAAGCCAAAGGTGCGGCTTCTGCCTCACGCATCTGAAGAATCGCCACCTTGGTCGTGGGTCACGTCGCGTCCGCCGATCTGTGGCAGGGCACACGCTCACTCACACACCCACACACGACTTTTGTGGGAGGACCCTGGAATCGTGGGTCACATGGACATGGGGAGAACATGAAAAATGTCCTCCCATGTCCAGTGCTGGGAGGCTGCCTCACCACCCCACAAAACACTTTCATCTGTACCAAAAAGTAGCTCCTTTCTCACAAACTGTACGTGTGAGTAATGTAAAGCAATCAGTGGGCGGAGCCTCCTTAACGGGGATCCGGAGACGTGTCATGCAGCATGGATCGAGTTGTCATGGTCGAGGTTTTTTTTTGGCTGTTTAGTGCTCATCGGTCAGGGTGTCGGGCTATCGATCGGAAGGTCGCAGGTTTGAAACCCAGCTTCACCGACGTGGCCAACGTGGGTCCTTAACCCCCGTCGCTCCAGGGATGCCGTTTCAGATCAAGTTGGGATAAAAGCGTCCGGGAAATGTAAATTCCGATGCACCGTCTCTCGATGGGGCAAACGTCCACTCGACCCGACCGATCGCCTCCAGCTGCTCCATGAAATCGGAAACTAATGACCCTTCGGGACGTTCGCCTCTCGGCGCTGGGGATTCCCGGTCCGAATCCCAATCTCGGTGGAGTTTCCATGTTCTCCTCGTGTGCGCGTCAGGTTCCTCCTAAGCACGAAGGTATCCCAATGTGGGTCTTTACCAGGAAACGGAATCCCACGTTAGATACCCATCTGCTGGTTCGACTCTATAGGCGTCACTGTGGTGGCATGTTGGCCTCGGGGCACTGGCGATTCCCGGTTGGAATCCCAATATGTTGGAGTTTCCATGTTGTCCTTATGTCCGCGCGAGGTTGCTCGTACGGAATCCCACGTCAGATAAGCATCTGCTCATTCGACTCTACAGGCGTCACTGCGGTAGCACGGTTCGTCCCGTTTGGTCCTCGCGCAGCGCCGACCGGTTTCGAGGCGGCGGTAACATCTACCGGGCGGAGAGCAACCCGGACCGGATCGAGGCGGCCGAGCCGGACGGCGCCGCGCGTACGACGCCGCCCGCGGGAGAGGCGGAGCACGCGCGGGCCATCGCACCGGACCCTCGAGACGGGTAATGTTGGCACGTGTTGATCGGAAAGGCTGAAATGTGATGTTTTAAAGCGTTTCAAAAGAGTTTTTCGACGGTATTTGTTTTTCTTCAAGTATTGTGTTCTGGACCGACCGGGATGCCAGTCCTCCTCGCATCGAGGCGGCGTCCACGGGCGGAGACGGCCGGCGAACCGTTCGCAGAGAAACCGGAAGTGGAGGCTGGCCCGACGGTCTCGCTTTGGATCATTCGGAGCGGCGCATCGTGCGGATCGACGCCAGGTACGTCCGAAATGCCCCCCCCTCGCACCTCGTGTAGTTCATCCGGCATCCCTCTCCCCCCCCCCAATGTATTCTCTATCTCATTTCCGACTCGGATGCCTTTTCTAAAGACGGACGCCGGGTGCACACGGCACCTAGAGGGACTACGGCCTCGACAAAGTATTCTGATTCTGATATACACGATTCATAAATAAGATTATTGACAATCAAATCGTTAATGAACCTTTTTTATGCAACCTAATCTAGTCGGGTTTTTAAAACGAACATCGTTCGCCGAGTCACAGGATACGGGATTTTTCTAAAAAGAACATAAATGAAACACAATTTCTAAACAGCCGCATCCGGTTTCGTTGTCATCGTGAATCGGCTGGCCGTTTATATGACGGTGTGTTTTTTTTGCTGTTTATTTTCGGTACGATTTCAAATAATAGTGATCTCATTTGGGGAGGCACGGTGGCTTAGCGGTTGGCACATTCGCCTCTCGGCGCTGGGGATTCCCAGTTGGAATCCCAATGTGGGTGGAGTTTCCACGTCCTCCCCGTGTCTGCGTGGGTTTCCTCCGGGTTCTCCGGTTACCTCCCAAATCCCAAAACAGGAATGTAAATCTAATGCTCTAAATGACCCTGTATAGTGTGTGTGTCTGTGTGTGTGTGTGTGTGTGTGTGTGACTGTGTGAGTGAGTGTGTACCCAGCGATGGATTTGCGCCCTGTCCTGGGTGTATATGCCCAGCACCCGATATGTTCTCCCCTGGCTGGGCATGGGACCCCCCCAGCGACCCTCATTAAGGAATAAGCGGAAGACAATGAATAGAAAGCCGGTGGATGAAATTTATTATTGCCAATAATTTCACGGCTGGACAATCTGTTTGGCCGATCAGATTTAAGGAGCGGAACTACTTGTTTTGTAATCGGTGACAAACCGATCGAACCCCGTTCGTTCATCGTGATGTAATACTTACGAGAGACGATCCCACCTCAGGTCCGACGCCATCCACGACGGTCCCGGGCCGATCGAGGTCCTCCGCGGACACGAGTACCCGTATACGTATAGTACACGTGTACGCCGGCCGAAGCCGACGAGCGGACCGGGCACGACGCGACGGCGGCGCGGAGGACCGACGCCCAGCCGTCGGATCCGCAGGTTTACCGTCCATCCGGACGGTCCACGGGTCAGTACAACTTTAAAGGAAGTTCGGGGCTGTTTTTGTGTAGAGATTTGGTGTTTCTACGTTCTGTTTACTCCTAGTTTTTGATCTCTCGCCTGATCTTCTACTCGTTCCAAGGGGCGGGTTCCCCACGCCCATCCAAGGGGAGAACGTGTCCGGCACTGGGCAGAGACACTGGGACGGGGCGCCAATCCATCGCGGGACAGGGTGCCACACACACTACATAGGGGCGATTGAGATAGGACCCCGGTTCGTTGTTTCAACAAAGGTGAAACTTGCGAATGGTGTACACCCGTACCGCTGAGTGATGTTGTCTTAGGCGGTGACTTAGTAGTCGGCATGTTGACCTCTAGCGAAGCTCCGAACGCCGAATCGAAGCGACGCTTCCTCATTGGATCTCTTCTTCGGCTCAATCCAGATAGGGGCAATCCGGAGCGGCCGTTTTCAATGGAAGTTTTTCGACCGCGAAGGGACACCGAAGAGGTCCGGTCGATCCGCGAGACGTCGACGGGCCGGAAAAGGTCGTGGGTTCACCGAAGTGACCGACGTGGGTCCTTGAGCCAGACCCTTAAACCCTCATTGCTCCGGGGTCCAAGTTGGGATAGTGGTAAGTGGCTTTGGATAAAAGCGTCTGCCAAACGTAAACGTAACCCTCACGGCCTCGGGGAGGATCCGTCGAAGATACAGATACTGGGACTTTTTGAGAGGCTCGTTTGGAGCGTGTCTTTGTAGCAATGTCACGTTTAGGTGTCCACCCTGACGATCGCAGCCGTGAACAATATCCCTGAGTGTTAGCAAAAGACCTTCGGGCTCCTCGATGCCGGTCGTGTGATTTTTCTAACGGTATCCACGCGTCTCCCGGTCGGTCGCCCGTTCTCTCTCTCAGTCCGGATTCTTTCATCGGTCCAAATATATTATGACGTCACAGTGTCTGGAGTTGCGATTCGGAGATGAAACGTGTTGTTTTGCCGCCAATGATGGAAAGGCGATCGACCACGACCAGACGTTCTCCCGCGCCCGCCCCCACCTCGGGAAGCCGCAGCCAGACGAGCACACCCGCTACGGTAGGCCGAAAGCGGAGTCCGCTCATCTATGGGTTTTTTCGAATGAGTATAGGATCAAAAAGCATAACGAGAGCGATCCTCCCCGCGGACGAGCGATCCGGTACGGTACGGAGCCGACGACACGACGTGGAACGAAGACGTTTGGAAAAGTGGGAACGGGGAAAAAAAAAGGAAAATAGCAGAACACAAACTCTCGACGCGTATTCGCCGACAGCACCGGACGGGTAGCGAGAAATGTTTGGATGCGAGGGGGCGATAGAGAGAAGCGCAGGCGTAAAAATGTTTTGCTCACGGATTCCAGACAGGAGTCACAGCTTATCACCTTGTCACGCCTTAATTGCCAATCTCTGGCGCCGTGCAGATACATCCAGGACAGTGCGCCAATCCATCGCACACTCACTCACTCACTCACTCACACGCGCACCATACGGGGCAATTTAGAGCCTTCGATATACCTGGAATCCTTGGTTTGGGAATGTGGGAGGAAACCGGAGAACCCAGAGGAAACCCATGCAGACACAGGAGAACGTAGAAACTCCACTGAGATTGGGATTCGAACCAGGAATCCCCAGCGTTGAGAGGAGAACATGCTAAACCACTAAGCCAGCATGTTTTGGACTTTGGGAAGAAATGGGAGAACTTGGGGAACCTCCACACAGACACGGGGAGAACATGTAAACTCCACCCAAGTCGAGAGGTGGACGTATGACCGAAAATAATGACGAACCAGTCATGGGGCAGTGGGCCCAAACAAAACACCCCAATTTAAAGACCGAGGCCTGTCCCGGTCGTCATCATCTTTCCATGTAGTGCATGTGTGGGCCATTTCTCAACCCCGAGGTTCTATCGTACCACCGACGTCTGCCGGTTCATATCCGGCATGTGAAACGGGCCCCCCCGCCGCTCGTCGTTCCTCAGACGACGGTCATACAAAGGCCCGATCGCCGGTTTATATTCGGCAGCGTGGTCCCCGGGCATCCTAGATCTGAATGAATCAAATATTTCAGTTGAGAATCTTTATGTAGTAGAGAGTGGAATGCATTGAGAACAAAATAACACCAAAATGAACAAAATGGAAATGAAAATGATTCTCCCACGGAGGTCTGGATTTGGAATCGAACTCAAAATCAAAGTGGAAAATCAAATGACCGGCTGATCCGACTCGAGTGGAAATTTCTCAAGACACATTCAAATGAGGCTCAGTAGTGTGTGTGTCCTCCACGTGCCTGTATAATCTCCCCCACGACGCCCGGGCACGCTCCCGACGAGGCGGCGGACGTTCTCTCCTACGGCCCCCTCCGTGTCTCCCGGATGAGAACCGAGAAAAGGTGTGCGGTCACCACCTGCAGAAGCTCTCCTTTATAGGGGGGTCTCGCTAAGTGCCTCTCATGTCTACCTGTTGTCTGTTCCATTCGCACAACAGCAAGTGAAACGGACTCACGGTCAGTGTCGTTTCCTAACCGGACAGGAGTGTGGTTTACTTGGAGTTACATTGTGTCGTTTGAGCGTTCCCCTTATTTTTGAGCAGCGTACACACGTATGCGCGTCCTCGCCGTGCGTCCTCTCCGTGCCGTACGCAGACGGCATCGTTTACAGTATACGCTCAGTGTTTCTTCTTATTGTCGTCGCACCGAAACTCCTCCTTGTGTGTTTTAGCGTGGAACCCGTGCGACAGGAAGAAGTGCGAGTGGTCGGCCTCGCTCGGCCCCAGCGGCCCCGCGCGCACCGGCCCCGACGACCGCGTGGCCGATAACGGGACGCGTGTGGAGGTGCCCCCGGCCACTCGGACCCCCATCCGTGAGTTCTTGTTTGTTTTTTCACAGTCGCATTCATTGTAATGTCTTTTGTGTCTTGCCAATTTCCCTCTCCGTGTCTCTCGGCACCTACGTGTAACGTTGGGCGTCCGAACGGCGGAGTCCGCTTCACGAACGCACGCGGTCGGCCCATCGAGAGGTGCGAGGTGGATCTGTGCAGAGACTACTGCAAAAATGGAGGAACCCGCTCACCGTCACGCACCGGTACACATTCCTGCACACACACACACACTCACTCACACTGTCGCCCTGTCGTTGCAACGAGAGGAGAACCCGTTTGTGAAATGTGGATTTTGGTCTTTGCAGTCGTTCCTCCGAAACTAAATTTGTCTTTGAAAAAGTGGGTCGCAACTCAATGAGGATGCGTGGGTCGCGGATGGGATGTCAGTGGAGAACCCCCGATCTAGGTTTCATGTTTAACATGCAGGCGTTTGCTCGTTCCGTAGGTGCTCCTACGTGCCGCCGTCCTACGGGCTTCACCGGACCCGACTGTGACCGGGACACGTGTAAAAACCAATGCCAGAACGGCGCCACCCGCACAGTGCCAGTATAGTGAGTAATCAGGAAAATCATCTTCTGCACTTTACAGTATATATTGTACATCCAATAATAATAATGCATTTTGTTTGTAATGTACTTCATGTTTGGAAAAAATCTCAAAGTGGCACAGATGCCAACGAATGCGCTAAAATAAAATGAACACACATACATACACATACACACATATATATATATACACATACATATACAAACACATAGTAAACATTCATACTGTATATACACACATGCCTACGTGTGTGTGCGCGCGCACACACACACACACACAGATGCACACATACATGCATATACATACATACTGTATATACACACATGCCTACATACACACACATGTAGAGGCACACATACATACATATAAATACATACGCATACTTACATATTACCTATTGATACTGTATATACACATGTGCCTACATGTAGGTGCACACATATAGATGCACAGTTACACACACACACATATATATATATCTCCAAATATACACACACACACAAATGCGCATACAAATGTATGCCCTCTTGTGCCTTATTGCTTTTATAGAACATTTACAAACACAATGTAATACAAAAACCAAGTTTGATTCCTAAATGCGTTGATTTCCAAAACAAAAATGAAATAAAAAAAGCAATCTAGTGGCCAAATTACAGAACACAATATCTAAACAAGCAGAAGGCTATGGGATGGCTCAGTGCTCATCTGAAATGGGATCCCGGTTTTTATGGATCTGTATTTCCATCGATGGTTCAGAATTGAAAATAATGTGTGTCACACAATGATCCAAACGTGAAGCTCTCAGAGGTGTGTGTCATGGTCAATGTCCCGGCTTAGCCGATCAGATTTAAGGATGGGATCTGCCCATTTTGTGAAGTAAAGCATCCCCATGTCTGAGTTTAGTGAACCCGATTTCGTGTTCAGACGCAGCCTGTGTGATCATTCCGGTGCTGCTGCTGCTGCTGCTGCTGCTGCTGCTGCTGCTGCTGGTCGGTGGCATGTTGTGGTCTACGAAGAGAACGAGTGGGTAAGTGATGCACTGCGGCGGTCCTCCGAGCTACTGCTCTATGTAGAGATCGCTCATGTGTCTCACTCGCTTTAGTCGAACTCCATTATGAATGGGTTTCATTGGAACTCGCTCGGTCGTTCTATGGAGTGGTGTAGTACATACCTACTACGCAGATGTTTCCGTAACCGGACGTGATTTTGAACTCCGGCAAATGGTGGTTTTGCAAAAGTCGCAGGTCGCTCTATGTGAATTCAGCTTTTGACACATTTTCGAGTTTCTCTTTCTTCCGCGAGTGTCCCGCCTGTGTTTCTGTCCGTCCGACAGTCGATTCAGTTGTCCGTCGGAACGTTTCCGTGTTTGGTCCGTACGTTCCGAATGTCTGTCGGATCTGAGCATTTCATCTTTGAGTGTTGGGTTCTCTCTGTTTGGCTGATGGACCCTCTTGTAGTGATATGGCGGGTTTATGTCTGTGGATGTCGCTGTGTTTTGGGCAGTTTTTCTTTTGTCTCTCTTGCTGTGTTACACACATTGATTTTGTTTCACTCTTTGATCTTTTTTTCATGGTTAAAATGTCGGTCAATCAGAATCTATTTATGTCTGTCTCTCTCTCTCTCTCTCTCTCTCTCTCTCTCTCTCTCTGTGACAGGGGAGGTAAATCCAGCCGAGGAACCACACTTCCCCAACACCAGCATGTCACCCAAACTGGACGACTGTCGGAGGCCCCCGTTGGGCTACAGCACAGAACTATACGTGGACCTGGGTTCGGCCAACGGAAAAGTGCTCTACAGGGCTTGTGTTGTAGTTCTCAACCTGAAAAAACTCGTAAACAGAACAGACACACAATGGAGGGAGGTTTTGGGCGTCGATCGTGAAACTAGACCGGAGTGGAGGGCACTGTATAAACCACCGTTAACTAAACGGGGGGGGAGACCTCCAGTGGAGGATTCTTCATGGTATCA
>JAOUQT010312033.1:1804-14906 GCA_025769995.1 Xyliphius kryptos | reverse complement strand
AGAGGTAGCATGAGGCGGTGTCTACAACCCACACAAGTTGCTCAGGTAGTGCAGCTTATTCAGGTTGGCACATCAATACCAGCTGTGCCAGCAAGAAGGTTTGCTGTGTCTGTCAGCACAGTGTCCAGGGCATGGAGCAGATACTAGGAGCTCTGCAAAATGACCTCAATTTTGTATATGTAGTACACATCAATATACTACAGTACAGTCTATGTTTAGTTTTGGAACAGTGCAAGTATGCATAAGTGTTTGTGCCTTAATTTTGTGTGTGTGTTTTGAAGGCATACACAGACTACAGTGACAGTGTGTCCAGGAGAATGGGCTTCATCCCTCTTCCTTTAGCTCTGCTGGTAAAACCGCTCTCTGCAGAACAGTACTGATTTAAAGACGATGATGTACTCAGACATGGTTAACATGTTCTCTAATTGCAGCTGATTCGAGTGGTGACCAACTCAGTCAGGATCCAGGGTTCTCTCTCATACATGTGTGTGCTGCTCTTTTATCTGGGGTGAGTTCACTACTAGTTCTAAGTTGGTTCTAAAGAAAGCTGTCTGCTGTTACTGTAAGGTTCTGTCTGTGTTGGTTCAGGATGATCACGCTGAAGGTTCTGAACAGCATTGTTCTGTTGGGGAAGTCTTGTGTGTATGTAAAGGAAGCTAACATGGAAGAGAAGCTGTTCCAGTCTCCTCCCTCTGCTACTCCGAGCAGGACATCCAGCAGAACTAATCATTCCAAATGTTCTGGAGATCCATCAGGTAAAAGTAAAGATCATGTACATAAATCCCACTGGTGCACCAGTTATTCCTCCAGAGAACAGACCTGACCAGTGTGCACATGTGTGATGGGCATACAGTAAAGGCCGATCCACTTTGAAACCAAGACTTTTTGTGATCTCTGTCTTTTTGTAGTTCTAGATCACAGTGGTGCTCTTTATTCTGTATTATAAAACAAATAGTTCTGGTCCTTAAATCTGAATGGCTGAGCCGTTTGTCTTGCCGTGACATTATTGAGAATAACACACCTCTTGAGTGCTTCACATTGAAATCAATGCATGATACATAATACATTATTTGCCCAATGTTTTTTATAAACGGTGTTCTGTAACTTCATTGTTAGAGAAACCGTAAACCTATTACTCAGGAATCAGCTTTTACAGATTTTGCTTTCAAAAAACGCATTTATGAATTCAAACATTGTTAAGTTTATTATGGTGTGTTGGTAACCATTTTATAAAAGCAATACAACACTCAAGGCTGTTTATTATTGTGAATAAATCACAGAAAAGTGTCGTTCCTAACACCTCCTACCTGTGATCTATTCCCAATAATGCCACCCTCTCTTGCTTAAATGCTTTAATGGATCGGTATTGATATTCATCATGTGATCATTTCTCCAGTAGGTGAAACAGCGGAGAAAGAGGAGCACTCGTCGCCATCAGTTATCAATCAACCCACCCGCCAGATTGAAAACCCGGCCCCTCAGCTCACAACTAGCGAATCGGATCAGTTCCTGACCACACCGGACGAGTCGGAGGAGAAGCTGATTGGTCAGGACGGAACAGAACTCGTACACAGAGCTCCCAATAAAGACCTGCTGGATATTGACCGCTTCACTATATGTGGGAACAGGATCGACTGACGTGCGTGTGCATGAGTGTGTGAGTGTGCGTACTGAACTTTGAGGAAGATCCCAATCAGGATATTTATTAAGGGTGTAATTTATTGAAGTTTTGTTTTTTTGTTGAAGCCTCAGGTTCTCTGTGAGCGTGCACTGTTCTGAAGTCATTCAGAATCTGATCTTTGATTCTGCTGCACTTATGGCGAGACAGACAGGTCACATGACTCGCGTCCTGATATCAGGAGGTCAGAATTCAGGTCAGTTTGAGGTTCACGGCATTAGTTTGTTAAAGGATGGATTTGCCTGAAGCAGACCGTCAATACATCACGGAGTGAATCATAACATCGACTGCAACTGAAGTTCGGTTTTATGAAGTTACAGTACAAACTGTACTTTTAAAAAAAATCTTTTCAGAATGACGCAGATATACAGCCTCGGCTCCCTGAATGGTTTGTAATCATGCTTTCACCCGTCAGTACGGCATGAATTAGAACTCTGATGATTCTCTGCTCAGTACATATACAGTACCATGAAGCACAGAGCTACAGGTGATTGACTGATAAATGTTTGACTGCAATTTGGCATTTCTTGCATGTTTGCTGGTTGGTGACAAAGTGGTTGTAACATGAAGGAACCTCTGCAGAGCTCCTTGTAGGGTGGTGGGAGGAGCCACAGAAGGACATGCCTAAAGACATGGTCATCCACCAGTATGCTGGTCCATGTTGACTCCTGAATTGGACCTGAGTGGATGATATCACCACAGAACTCATTCACACAGGACATTCAAATCCCATTTAACCACTATCTGAGAAAGAACCCTGAGCTAATCCACGTGGGAGAACATGCAAACACCACACAGACAGTATTTAGAATCCTGGATTTTAAGAAGCTCTCATTGATGCCACTGATTTGGGACCAACGAAGGACCATCGTGCACTTTGGTTTTCTGAACAGTCGGACCCTGGAGATTGGATCCCTCCCTGAACTCCGATCCCGTACCAGACATAAAGACGTCAAAGATGAAGTCTGGTGTTTGTGTTCGGACCGTTTTCTTACATTTCATCTTCTGTAATCCTTTAAAAAGAGACTTTAGAAGCTTTATCTCTTCCGTTCGGACCAAAACTATTCGAATGAATGCAGCGTTGAGCTGAGACCAATCTAATGGATCAGTCCTCCAGATCAGAGTGACGCTCTTATTCCCACTGACAGGTTCATAATGCTATTATAAATGTTCTATACAGACACTAGTACATGTTTATATCGGTCACTGTGAGGAACATCAGTCCTGTGTCTGTCTGACACCCTGCAGCTCATCAGGCCATGTAATCGATTATAGATGAAGGCTGCTTTCTGATTCATTCAAACCAGAGTACTTTAAATAACATGACTCTATACTCACAGCAGGAAAGTTCTGGGTTCGATTCCTGGTTTCACCTTAGGTGCGTCAGGCTTCATGCTTGCTGATGGACAGGGGACTCGACCCACTTTTTACACCTTGGCCCTGATCAGGGGGTGAGTAGACTAAAAAGTAAATTAATAAAGCCAGTGATGATAAACCAGTTACTTCACCGATGTTCTAAATGTAAATGCGTACAGGTCTGTGTCTCTAAAAAAACATGTTATGTGAGTACCTATAAGAACATCATGAACATGTAGGTGGTTGAAGGCAGCACAATGCTCTGAAGTCTGTTCTACATGTTCATACTCTACAGCTGGGTTACTGCTTTTTACATCGGAACTCTTTTATCAGATCTGTTTCGGTTTGTAAAAAAATAAGGAACCAAATAAATGAGATGATAAGATTTCAGATTTCTCTGACGTTCATCTCCGACTGTGGATGTTTTAACACATGCCATGAGCAGGTCTCAAATATTAGGCCGGTAACAGCAACTTTAGATAACAAGTGGTGCAACTTGCACAAAACAAAAATGCTTTTCCACTTGCAACACATTCTGTTTAGTTTGTTCTTACAGAAAAAAAAAACTAGTTTTTTTTTCAAGTAGATAAATATGTACAGTCCCTGACAAAGGCCTTGTCGCTTATCCAAGTTGTAGGAAGTTGTCACAAATAATAACTTGTAGTTGATTGATTGAACTCAGAAATGGCTTTATATGCAAGACAAGCCCTTTGGGGTTTATGTTGCCAAAATAAAGTTTTGTAGCATTAATTATTTTGAATCATTCAATTAGGACAGAAAGGTCAGATTTTGCTTGGACAAAAGTCTTGTCCATCCATCCATCCATCATCTTCCGCTTGTCCGGGGTTCGGGTCGCGGGGTCAGCAACCTAAGCAGAGAGGCCCAGACGTCCCTCTCCCCAGCCACCTCCACCAGCTCAACTGGGGGGATTCTGAGCCGTTCCCAGGCCAGCCGGAAGATATAATCTTTCCAGGGTGTCCTGGGTCTTCCCCGAGGTCTCCTCCCAGCAGGACTTGCCTGAAGCACATCCCTGGGGAGGCGCTTAGGAGGCATCCTTACCAACCACCTCAACTGGCTCCTTTCGACGCGCAGGAGTAGCGGCTCAACTCCAAGTCTCGCCTGGATGACCGAGCTTCTCACCCTATCTCAAAGGGAGAGCCCAGACACCCTGTAGAGGAAACCCATTTCGGCCGCTTGTACTCGCAATCTCGTTCTTTCGGTCATTACCCAAAGCTCATGATCATAGGTGAGGGTAGGAACGCTGACCGACGTAAATCCAGAGCTTCACCTTGTGGCTTAGCTCCTTCACCACAACAGACTGGTACAGAGTCCGCATCACTGCTGACCCTGCGCCGATCCGCCTGTCAATCTCCCGCTCCATCTTACCATCACTCGTGAACAAGACCCTGAGATAGCTCATTCCTGACCCAGAGAGGACATATATATATATATATATATTTGTACTTATACAATCTGAGCAACTGTAACATCTGTAATTTTCCCTCAGGGATCAACAAAGCATTCTGATTCTATGCCACTGCTCCTTTAATTTTTTTGTTGTATTTGTTATTTAAGCCTCTAACACTGTAAACTAAACTAAAACTAAAAATGTAAACTTTTTTTATTTGACTATATTAGTGTGAACATCGAGTAACGGGGCATCCCTGGGGAGTAATGAAGTATTCTGACTCGGATCATTTACAAATGTAAGTAAACAGTCATTGTGAGTCCACTATTTAATATAAGACAGACTGCGTGAGAGCGTTCTAACATTAAAGAAAGAACATGACAGGGCTTCATGGGGTTCGGAGGCTTTTTTGTTAATTAGGCATGCATGAGATAAAGGCATGAGACAGCATTAAGACACATCACAGAGCTTCCGGAATGATCTATCACCATTGAAACTAATCATCCTCTTTCTCTTTCTCTCTCTCTCTCTCTCTCTCGCACACACACACACAGTCATGTGGGTTCCAGAAAACGCCGGTGCTGTTGATTTTCGAGGGCAGAACAAACTGATAAACGTTGGCTGATTCCAAAGGCAATTAAACCTCAAACTTTAATCCAGCAAATATATATGAACTATAAATCAACCTGTTCTTATGTGGTTTCCAAACCCATTTAGAACATTTCATTTCCTAATTCACACGTATTATATAAACTGCTCACCAGAACCGCCCTCATGCAGCGTGCTGTAGGACTCTGGTACTCACTGTTTTCAGGGGCGCAGTGTCTGTCTGATGGTCCATCCTCGTTCGTCCATGTCCATCGTGGTTCCCAGCTGGGTAGCAGACTGAGTGATTTCAGGCCCAGACTGAGCTCCGTGACGTTTAGCAGGCCAAACGACGAGCTCTGCTCTTCATGTCTGCAGATCGCCATCCCTTCGGCCGCGGCGGAGCATTCTGCTTTCGGGAGTTCTAGAGAAGTAAAGAGTTTCTGAGGAAACCAAGCATTACATCAAACGTAGCCACACACATACACACTGTACTACACAATAAAATAATGTGGATCGAGAAGAAGCAAAGCATTAAAAGTAAATAAAATTTATTTTAAAAAGACCTGCCACGCTGCCGGTCAAGGCTTCCATGAGCCTCTGTGAGCATCACTGGCACGTCACACATGTGACAGTGTTGTTGATTCTTTTGCTGCTAAAAGTCTTTTCTTGTTCCAGCACATCGGATCCCCGCACCGACCCACCTGCCCACTCAGCTGACTGTCCGAATATTCTGACCCCCGTCTGCTGGCTCTGTGCATGTGCGATCGCGGTGGCAGGCTCTGTACCGCTCTGTATTCGGCAGTCTCATCACACCAGCCTCTCTTTCTTGCTTGCGCCCTCCCTTTCCCTCTGCTGAGTCAGGCCTGTGGCTGGAGCTCGGCCAGACAGCGGAGGGAGGGTGAATGACACAGAGGAAAGATGAGGAAAAACTAAAGCTGGGACTTATAACTGACGTGATTCAGCCGGACTGAGGAAACACTTTTGCTTTCTTATGACAAAGCAAAAATCTTAACAAGCTGATCTGAAAATGGATCAAAGTTCACTTTTGTCTTTTCAGATGCTTTGGGGTATAAAGGTTCGTTCACTACTTGCAGGAAGGTCTTATTTAAGTTTTAATCGGTGCTCTTAATATGGAGGCGCTCTCCACGAAAGAACAGTGTGGTTGATGAAGACAAGGCCCGGTTTGCTCAACAGCAGCCTCTACTGGCAGCATGCAGAAAGAAGGACCACTACACACTCACCCATCCAAATGATCAGTATCAGGGGTTGCAATACCTTCCATGGCCACAGGGGTATAAAATCCAGCAGCTAGGCATGCAGACAGTTTTTACAAACATTTGTGAGAGAACGTCTCGCTCTCAGAAGCTTAGTGAATTCCAGCGTGGAACTGTAATAGAGCGCCCCCTGTGCAACAAATCCAGTCATTAAACTTCCTCGCTCCTAAATATTCCACAGTCAACCGACAGCTGGGTTATAAGAAAACGGAAGTGTTTGGGAACGACGGCAGCTCAGAGTCAGCTGATGCAGATGCGCATAGTGCGAAAAGGTCACCAAGTTTCTGCAGAGTCGATCACTACTGAACTCCAAACTTCATGTGGCCTTCAGATTAGCTCAAGAACGTTGCACAGAGAGCTTCATGGAATGGGTTTCCATGGTCCAGCAGCTGCATCCAAACCATACATCACCAAGTGCAATGCAAAGCGGCGGATGCAGTGGTGTAAAGCACGCTCCCCACTGGACTCTACAGCAGTGGAGACACGTCTTCTGGAGTGACAAATCGCACTTCTCCATCTGGTAATCTGATGGATGAGTCTGGGTTTGGCGGGTGGCTGGAGAACGCTTCTTGTCTGACTGCATTTCAAGGGGGATTATAGTGTGGGTTTGTATCTCCCCCTTAGTGCCAGTGAAAGGAACTCAAGACATTTTGGACAATTCCATGCTCCCAACTTTGGAGTTTGGAGCCGGCCCCTTCCTCTTCCTCATGACGGTGCACCAGCGCACAAAGCAAGGTCCATACAGACATGAAGGACAGAGTCTGCTGTGGAGGAACCTGACTGACCTGCACAGAGTCCTGACCTTAACCCTATAGAACATCTTTGGGACGAATTAGAGCGGAGACTGAGAGCCAGACCTTCTTGTCCAACATCACAAATGGTCATAAATTCCTATGAACACACTCCTTAACTTTGTGGACAGCCTTCCCAGAAGAGTTGAAGCTGTTCATGCTGCAAAGGGTGGATCAATGTCATATTGAACCCTATATGTGAGTCAAGGCAGGTGAGTACGTTTGGCAAAATAGTCTAAATCAGCTCATGGAGGAATACACAACACATGGAATGTTCTTTTGCGCGCCACAGCTGGTTGGTAAAAAAAAAAAGTTGTGGACATTTCCAATGTTGCAATGCTTGGATGATTTTGGGTATGGAGGGTAAAGTGTTAATAATTTGTTCCTTTTCTTATTTGCTTATTATGAATAGTGTCATAGGATGTGTGTGTGTTTGTGTGTGTGTTGGGCGGGGGAGGTTCAGGAACCTATCCCAGCATTCATAAGGTGAAGGGCAGGGTAACATCATGTCGGTAAGTCGGCAGTCTTATGAAAGGCAGACACACAAACACAGTCATGATCTGGACTGTGGAAGAAAATCAGCGATTTGGAGGAAACGCACAAAGGCACAGGGAGAACATGCAAACTTCACACGCAAAGGATATTGTGAATTAAACTTGTTGTGAAGCTGGGGTTCTAACCACCACACTCACCCACACTGGAGTTATTAGACTAAATAAGTAAAGAAAAGGATCATTTTAAACGTATGTTTTGACTGAACACACGATTCCTTTTGTTTTCAGAACACAGAGTTTTTTTTACAGCGTGATGAAGCTCTGAAATCACGTGCACAGGCACAAGGCAAACAAGAGGACTTCAGAAATAGGCGGACGTATTTTTGTGTGGGGTTTATGTCTGTTTCGCTGCAGAAGCAAGGCCACGGAACACTCCGTTAGTGATGTTGTGTCTGACGGCGTGTTTACAAACCGACGGGATGCGTCTGGACTGCAACCAGCGGCAACATGATTCAGCAACTACTTACAACAAGAACGCTTGCTGACAGAGTCCTTCTGGTGCCAAGTGGAATTATTTACATAAGCACTGAGTTGAGAAAGCGTTCATGCTCACGCAAATCGGCGGAAAGCTCGCAAACGCCGGCGTTACCATGTTGACTGTGCGGTTTAGCATTTTAACGTATGAACTGCACATCGAAATCAATCATTCTTTCTGAATCCCTGTCCAAATTCGCCGCCTGCATGACACATACCAGGCAAAAACTGGAGGCTATTGTTCTAACAGCTTAACTGTTCCTGGGTGTAAATCTGTCTGGTGACCTGTTTAGGGTGCTCCTTTGTTTTGACTGATGGGTGCTGGGACAAGCCCTCATTCCCTAGAATCATAATCATAATGATTCCTTTTGGCTTTTTAAAGAGGATCACAGTTGCGTTCTCTGTAATGTATATTCAACCGCTTCTTTTCACCAACTTTGGAGGGAGAGTTACGATGATGCCAACCTTCATTTTGCAATCTTTAATATATTTAATACAGGGGTCACCAACATGGTGCCCATGAGTCTGTTCCAAAAACAGCTCATCACATGGTGTAGAGGTGATACAGAGTTCCCAAACTTCATGCATTATCACTGCATCATTGTGCAAAATGTGCTAAAGTTTTCTATACGCCAAGCACCCCATATCATCTTCTCCACTCTACCCGTGCCCCACTTGCTATATGCCAAGCCCCTCACGTCATCCTCTCCACTCTACCAATGCGCCACTCGCTATATTCCAATCGCCTGGCATCATCTCCTCCACTCTACCCTGGCGCCAATTGCTATATGCCAAGCGCCCCATATGATCCCCACCACTCTACCCGTGCACCACTTACTTTACAACAATGCCCCCTGCGTCATCCCCTACACTTTACCCGTGCGCCAATCGCAATGTACATGACACACACCAAGCACCTTATATTATTGAGTCATGACTCTATGAATCTTACTTTGTTAAAAAGTTTAAAACACACACACACACACACACACACACATACAGCTAAAACATTCAAAGTAATACCAAAAAAATGTACAAAACACATTTAATACTGTAGGTTAACTTTTTAACGGCCACGAATCCACAAAAGCAGCCATGCGTTGCTCTACCTGACGGATGAGAGCCGCTGCTCCGGATCCACTGCCTCAGTGATGAACTCCTCGCCTCAGAATCTTGAGATCCGAACAGCAGATGCTGAGCTGCGTCCTAAAAGTTTTCAGGAAAAAAAACCCATGAATTTTAAATAATGCTAACACAAAAACATAAAAACTGTACACGTTTCTCAGAACCGAACGTTTTATTGCCGTTAAGCTAAACTGCCATTTTAGAGATAGTCAGATAATCGACCATTTTACTCAAATTCTTTTCCACCGAAGTCTCTTTTTAAAGCACAGAGTGAACTGATTAATCTATAAAAACAATAATTACAAAAACACGTTTAGTAAATTACACTCAACATGTAACTGTTACTGAACTACATATAAGTGGTACCGCTAAGTGGACTTACCTTCGCCATTCCGGGTTTGGAACCGGACTCAGTCGTGAATGAACGATTCCACAAAAACGATGCTTCCAGACGGTTTTTTACGTTTTTATTTACGTTTAGCTTCACGTTCTAAAACAAAGTCAAAAATCTGAAATACTACATGCAACTGTAGTTATAACAGAAAAAAACGTTTTTTTGCCACTACAGTGAACTACAAAGAAATATCACGTATCATGCTCAAAACAAAATATACTTTGGATTATTAGAGATCTAATGCTGGAAAACTAACAATGACCCACAGAATTATTTGAAGAAAACAAAAGGCCTGTATTCTGACCAAAAATAATTAGCATATTGATGTTATAAAAAACACAATAAATGTCAGATAAGTAAGTTCATTCATCCAACCATTATCTTCCGATTGTTCCTCTACTAACATGCCCATTCAGGGGAGAACATCTCGGGTGCTGGGCAGATACACTCACTCACACATCCACACACTATACAGGGCAGTGTAGAGCATTCATTTTACCTGGAATCCATGTTTTTGGACTGGGAGAAAACCCACGTGGACATGAGTAAAGAATTATACCATAAAATGTATACATTGGAAAAAACATGTACCAAAGACAATATATTTTGGGGTAAGGGTTACATATAGAATCCCTAAAAGACTTGTTTAAAGACCCACATTGGTAACTTCAGTGGGATTTATATCCACCTCCTTTAGATTGTTGGCCCAACACCCTAAAACACTGAGCTTACTGAAGTTACCAATGTGGGCCCCTGGACAAGACCCGTATGTAACCCTGTGATCGCACCCAAAATATTAAGTGGGTTACTTAAAAGTCGGACCAAATGTACAACAAATTAAGTATTTAGGCAATTGTGTTTTAAACAACCAAAAACCATTTTGCTGTTTTTAACAGCATGGACAGTGCTTACATCCCTAACTGACCGGTGTGCTCTGTAAAATGCAGGTTAATGTCAATCAGAGATGTATATATTACACTGATGGTTGTGTCGGGTGAGAGGATGGAGACACAGAAAAAAACATACTATTAAACCAACAACTGGAGGTCATTTATTATATTTAGTTTCACCAACTCGCATGCCTATAATAACACACCCAGATGCAGGAAGAACATACAAACTACACACAAAAGAGCACAAGCTGTCTTTTCTGGACAATTCTGCTGCGCTGGCTACTTGATCAACAGCAAATTGATTACACTATGATTTCAAGTTAAAGATCTCTTCATTTAAAAAAAAAATAAATGAAAGATATTTCAGTTTTATGGCAATATGTACAAAATCGGCGCAGACCGCCAAATGCTGACAATCTCCCACAATGCCAGTGTGCAGAAACAGGGCTTGAATACACATCGATAATTTCACTAGTGCAGTCTGGTGACGTCTGTTGTGCTGCAGACGTGGGGTCAGTGACGTGATCACTCGGTATTTTCCCATGACACTCTCAGGTGACCTATGTGCAGCAGCGCCCTCTCTGACTTGAATACTCCAGAAACTGAAGTGCTGACTCTTGTTGTGTGTCTTGCTGAGCGACCATTCGTCTACAATAACAGAGCAATGCTCAGGCTCTTATGCCTCTTAAACTTAACTAAAATGAATTCCAACATATAATTCACGTGCAAATTGCACGTTAATGTCTTACTTAGCCAGGTGTGTCATGGCCTCTTGGATATTTAGGCCACTTTTTGCACTGCATTCAAAGAACTCAGCCTGGTATTCCTGATACACAAACACAAATGCATTAAAAAAAACATGCACGACTGTTTAAAACCAATCTGACGGAAATGACTGCATTTGTGTCTCACCTCAGCCAGTTTCTGGCCTTGTTTAGAAGACACATATCTTCCTTCGCCTTCCTCCATGTCCACTTTATTGCCCAGCAGCATTAGACATGTACCTCCATCCATGTTTTTCTGAATAAAACATTGACCTTTGCTTCAATGATGCCTTTGATTTTAAAAAATCTGTATTTGTCTTCCATCTCTTACTTAACAAACCATTTATGTGAATGCAAACATCAGGGTGAAAAAATTTGCATCTCAAAACAGTCTCACCTGGACTTGGTCCAGCCAATCCCGGAGCACAGTGAATGAGGCTGTCTGAGTGACATCATACATAGCCAGGATTCCATCAGCCTTGCGATAGTACTGCTGAGTGATGCTATGAAATCTGACAGAGCAATCAACTAATTACACTCATTAAACAGGGACTAAATTCTAAACCACTTATCGTAATGACTAAATTATGATTACTACTTATAATTTTTTTCTGTATTTTTTTCTTATCTCTGTGTTAAGATGTATCGTACACTGAAAATGTACAATACTCAACACTCTACCAATCCTTCATAATAAATTATATTTTATTATTGAATGTCAAATCCAGCATGTTTGTCTAACCTCTCCTGTCCAGCAGTATCCCAAAGCTGAATCGCAATGAGGGTGGAGTCGAGGACTAGACTCCTCACCTGGAAGTCCAAACCTGTCAAGACCATGCAAATAATGTTTGCTGTTGGAAAGGGAACCGCTTATAATCTGTAAGATATTTGCTCTTGTTCTAGGCAGTGTGGTCATATCTGATGTTGTATCTTACCTACAGTGGTGCTCATTGTATTGGGGAAGTGTCCTTTGCAGTAATGGTGGATGAATGAGCTTTTGCCAACTCCTGAGCTGCCTAAAAACACAACTTTAAACACTCGTTGAGGGACAGTCTCTCCAACCTGGGCGATAAGAAGTCAGGGTAATTAGAAAAGTACAAATGCAAGCTAAATGCCACATTCCATGGGCCGTCCTTGCTTCAATGATTGCAGACGCTTGAGAATTTGGATCAAGGTCAAATGAGTTTAAAAAAAAAAATGCAAACAAGGCTTCATAGAGAACTTAATCAACAGAGCAACCCTGGTTCAAAGACATAAACTTCTGTACACAGTAAACATCGTCCTGCCATGCAAATATCTGGAATTCTATATTTGCATTGTACCAATCAACCCCAGAAAGTTTGTTCTGCTTTATACACTGATTTCAAACCAGCTGGATGTTTCACATAACACACCTAAAACATATTTTAGAAGGTTTTTAGAGAAGGTAGATGCTATTGGATTTAGATTAAATGGTATGGTAGCATTATAATGATGTCCATAAAAAACATTTAAATCAGCCAGATTTAAACAGAACCCTAACTCAAAGGAAGCAAGCTGAGGTGACAGTGGCAAGTTTCTAAGTCAATAAAATCATTGTGACCGTTGGTTTTTATAATGTATAGAGTAAAAAAAATCTTAAATACATTATTTATCATCATTATCTTTTGCTTCATTCTCTACTTGGGTCGCAGTGGTGTTTCCCATGTCCATCCAGGGGAGAACGTTTCGAGTGTTTGGCAAATACACTCTGGACAGGGTGCCAATCCATCGCTGGACACACACTCACTCACGTAGACACACACATAAACACACAATATACAG
>JAOUQT010312025.1:0-14909 GCA_025769995.1 Xyliphius kryptos | reverse complement strand
GAACTGCCTCCCGCCATCATAGACACTCCTTTTGATGATGCTCCAGAGGTTCTCAATGGGGTTGAGGTCAGGGGAGCCACAGCATGCACACACGTTTTTATGCCCATAGCAGCCAGAGATGCAGATGTGTTCTTTGCAACATGAGACGGTGCATTATCATGAATAAAAATGATCTTGCTGCGGAATGCACGATTCTTCTTTGGTTCAAACAACACATAATAGGAAGTGCTGTTTGAGAAACTCCACATACATTATGGAGGTCATCTTACATGGGGAGAGAGAGATTGTCAGCCTCTTTAGGATCCATTAAGGGGTAAAGATGACCTCCAAAATAAAAATGAACAGGTTGACACGCAAGCATTTATTCCACAATAATGCACAACCTCCAGTGCCTTATTGCTCTTGAAAAGGTTACGAACACATTATACATAATAAAAAACAAGGTTTTATTCACAAATGTGTTTACTGAAAGCAAAATTGATAATAAACACATCTGTGACATAATCCAGTCTGTTTTTTTAAAATGAACCCTGACCGCAAATAAAAGATTTCCGGTTTCTTCAGCAATTAAACACTGACATCCAGTGGACAAATTACAGAACACAGTTTATGAAAAACTTCAGGTAAACAATATATTTGATATTGCGCATTAATAGGAATGTGAAACGGTCAGAGGTGTGGGTTATTGTGAATTATGTCACGGCTAGACAAGTGGCTCAGCCAATCCGATTTAAGGACATGAACTACAAGGTATATAATAAGAAGTATGGACCTGTCCCTGTTAGTCTCAGTTAAAGAAGCAAGACTTCTGGAGCTGGTGGTCTCAATAAAGGAGGCGTGGCATCAGTACCTGCACCTGCATTACAATAATCACAGTCCACAGTGTTTATGAAATTCTGTTTAATTTATTTAAATACTGAAAGAAAACCTGAAACATAATGATGAAACATGTGATAAAGTTAAATGAACAAACAGCTGTTTGTGTTCTAACACTGAGGTAATAAAACATTAAAGCTCAGAGTGCAGCGGGTAAAAAAAGACATGTCCCTCACGGAGCAAACCCCCTCCTCCAGATTTAATGATGCAGCTCATGAGAACATGCGACAGGGACGTTCCACTGAAAGGAAGCCAGACGCGAAGCACAGAGGAGCTTTGAGACGGAGCATGAGCTCATGGATAGAGAAGTCCAAGTTCATTAACATGCTTTCATCAGCAGAGCTTCTTTTGGTTTGTTCTTGCACTTTGTTCACACATGAAAGGCACGAATGAGTCCAGTGACACGTGGCACACACGCTTACATCATGTGAGTGTGACATCATGACGGAAGAAAACGGCGTCCCCGCATCAGTGAACATGCTCCAAAATCCAGCTTCAAACAAAAATGTTCGTTTCATTGATCAAATGAATCAGATGCAGAAATGACTCTAAATCAACTCCAACTCTCAGGGTGACTGATGGATGCAGCTCCACTTACAGAGAAGTAAAACTACACACACACCGCAGGAACCCCAATAATGTCCATGTTTGTTCCTGATTGTCAGGTGACAGAACCCAATAAAGAGAACTGACTTCTCTACATTTTAATTTTGTTATTTACGGCCAGACAAACACAAACCGTGACCCGTAAGCACTTTTTCATACCAATCATGGTCCCAGGAGGTGCGGGGTACACGGGCAAAAAGCAAAAGGAAGTAGAAACAGCTGGGATAGGTCTGCAGCCCATTGTACAGCACAAACACATTCATACTTGGGGAAATATCCATACACCAATCAATTCATCTATTAACATGCTTTTGGACTCCAAGGGGGAATGGGAAGACATGTGGGGAGAACATACCAATCCCAACCACATGCGACCTCATTCGATTGTAGGCGGCTTTCCAAAATTTCAAATAGAATGTTTTAATACTATATGTTCACTACGTGTTTTACCAAAACAGCTTATTTAACCCAAATGTCTAAACCTCACATTAGACTGCAGCATGGAACCAAACCAGATCATGGAACTGAAACAGCCCCATCCAACAGGGGAGAGAGGGTTTAGGGATTTAGAGCCGCTTCTGACAAAACAGTGTCCTTAATAATATCAGGTAATCTTTTAGTGAATCGGGTGTTAAATAAAAGGTTAACTCTCAGGTTTAATGATGTCAAATTAAACAGAACCTAACCTGCATTGATCCGAGCAGCAAACAGGGCTGTGATCTTTTCCAAATAAGATGTATTGCACCTATTGATGTTCAGCTCCATGTCTGCACACTTTCTACAGATCACCATTCTATCACTGGAACCAGTAACCGGCACAGGTTGTGGATTAAAGAATAATGGAGAGGATATGATCATTTTTCACACGAGGATGGTTTGCACCATCCCATTCCTGAAAATGCAATGCAGTGGAGGGAATTTTGGATGATTGAGTAAAAAACCAGGACCGGACTATGGGTTTGATGGCTCAGTGTAGTTGCATTAACACCACCATGTTGCAGGATTATAAAAGCCTGTTCTATAAAGGTAGCGTTCACCAGGTTATAGATGCAGAGGTGTTGGAGTACGTTTAGGGCGTTTTTAATGACTTAAGCTAGCGCTGCTCACTGAAACTGTTCCTACACCCACTGCGTTAAGGCCCAACTCACAGTACATCAAAAAGAGTAAAATAAAAAAAACTACCATGCACACAATGGCCTGTCTGTTAATACACATCAACACTCACATATGAACCAACAAACTTACACGCACGCACGCACGCGCACACACACACCCCCTGGCAGTCTCTGATCAGGTATGTAGTTAACATGCTCTTTAGGTTGTAGTATTTGGCACTGATGCGGTGGCGTGATGAGGTGCAGCCATGTGACAGTCAAACTCCAGAACATTAATGGATAAGAAGACTCAGCCCAATCCGAACCCGTGTATCTGCATCGTGATGCCGCTGAAGTTATTGGCGCTTGCGATGAATGGGATAAATACACAGCCAAGATGAACCCCCGAAATCAACCTAAGAAGCAAGGCAGGGCGAGGGGCTGATCTGATGCTGATGCTGACCAGCTCTCCTCTTAAATACCATTGGTCAGGTCATGAATAACGCCAGCCTTCACAAGCTTCCGCAGGAATTCCTTCTCCTTTACTATATTATGTGTCCATGACTGAGCAAGAAAGAAAAAAAAGACAAAAACACACAGCTGTAAGTATGTAGACATCTGATTAATCTTTTACACAATTTCAATCTAAATCAACCCCCTAAATATGTTGCATTAGATTGAGGTGTAAGCACATCACTTAAGCTCATGGTTTTATAGAAGATCGGTTTCTCATTAACATCTTATTTTGGTTTAAGATTTTAGTGTCTGAGTACTTAAGAACCGTGTCTTGTAAGTTTGGCTTATAATTATTGAATAATCCACAAAGAAATCCATGGCAAATATTCCGGCAAACAATGCTGGGTACCATGGCACCAAGAATACACCATGCATCTGACACATGCCTATCTCTGTCTTACTTTTCAAGATAAAAGGAGAGTACAAAATCAGATAAACATTAATTATTTGTAATTAAAAACCATTCTTAGGACTTAAAGCTTAAACCTCATCCCAATTCATTGCAAAAATGTTTTATTGGGTTAAGGTCAGGACTCAATTTTCATGACTGGATTTGTTGCAGTCATGCAATTCTGGAATTCACTAAGCTCCCGGGTGCAGCCCATTCTTTCATAAATGGTTGTAAAAACCATGTTGTGCTTGATTTTATACACCTGTGGCCATGAAAGTTGTAGCTTAATGGTTAGGGTGTTGGGCTATCAATGTGAAGGTTAGGGCTTCAAATCCCAGCCCCACTGAAGTTACCAATGTGGGTCATTGAGCAAGACCCTTACCCATCATTGCTCCAGGGATACGGTATCAACCCTGCGTTCTGACCCCAGCTATCAAGTTGGGATAGTTGTAAGTCGCTTTGGATAAAAGCGTCTGCAAAATAAAATGACCAACATGAACGTGATTGGAACTGCTTCTAATAATTTGGATGGGTGCGCAAATACTTTTGCCAATGTAGTGCATCTCCTTCAAAAAATTTTACAGCAGCAATTAAAGGCATTACAGTGAACTGGATCAAAGGCTTTGTCCCAACATATAATTCCTGGATATGGTAACTATGGATGATACATAGTTTGAAAGAAATAACTTGTAGATTGAGGCTACAGAAAGAAAAATGTATGAATAAATGGAAACCAGCAATGTTATTAATGCTTTAAGAATTTTGAATTGTTCTAGTTATGTGCTGTTACTATGTTTATCTATTTCCTTTGCGTTGTTTAAATGTGATGTATTTTATTGACAATGTGGCTGTATTCATTCATGTGTAGACATCCGAAACATCTGATTGTAAAACATTGATTATTGTTTGATGCTTAATAAACTCTAGGTTTAAAAAAAAGATTGCAACAGAAATTTTTAAACAAATCCAATAATTTTAAAAAAGCAGTCCGAGGAGCCGGGAAGATGGTTGCCGATAATGATGTCTATTGGTTTCACACTGTGTACTGACTTTACTGTCACTTCACGACAGGGGTACGTTACAGGACCTCAAGAGCTTTTATTACAGAGCTTTTAAAGGTTTAACCGAACAATGAGAAAACTGATCGTCCCTTCTAAAGCAAACAAGCTACTGGAGTGGAGACACAGAAACCATAAGAGAAGATCTTTTGTCCTCGACTGGCTTTTAGCATGAACATGAGAGACACAATGACATTACAGCATGATAAGACGTAGTGCTACGGCTTATATGAAAGCACTCACATCATTACAGAAGAGGAGGCATGTTTTAAATAAGAGTCTTATTTAATTTAAATAGGTGACATGGCGAGTGGCCCGAGGGGGCCCATGATTAAAGATTCTCCAGCTCATGAACTGACTCATGCACCGGATACACATGGATTCATTTATAATGGATGAATGAGTTTGAGTGATGACTGATAGAGAACTCAGTGCAGGGATGAACTCAGTTATTAGTCTTATACATGAAAACAGTCAGCTTAATGATGTTAATGTGATAACTACTGTTTTAAATTATACTGAAAAATCACTCTGTTTAACTGCCATCTTTAAGTTTCCACTACAAATGTGAGAAACATTCAAATGTTTTTAATAACAGAACTCAGAACACAGGTGAATCAAGCACCCAGTCGTATCTTGGATCAACTTTATGAGAACAGTTTGGGGAAGATCCTTTTTTCAGTGCACAAAAGACTGAACTAACAAAAACACCCACAGGTACACTCCAATAAATCATAGAAGGAAGTGAAAACTGCAAAAATGAGATACTGTATGGGTGAATGGAAGTGTCCTAAAAGCTTTATGCATTTAAAGTAAGTTTATGTTATAATGCTAATCTGTTAATTGGATACACTGTGTTGAATAAACACTAGTGTAACTCTCACTATACCAATGAACCAAAAAGCCTCCCATTAGGAGGAGTAATACTTTTTGATATCAAGCTGCAAGTCTCACAAATGAAAATTTCCCAGTCACGCCTCATGGCCTTATTACTGCCTTATCCTTTAACCCTCATTGCTATATTTGATATATTTAGAAATCACCTCAGATATAAGCATCTGCTGCAGACCTTAATTTCTGAAGTCCCCCCCCCCCACCTCGATTCCTTAATATTGAACTTGGTCATTTTGCAGACTCTTTTTTTTCATAATTGCTATAATGAAAGAGTCATTTTACTTCTTTAATGGCTGACATCTTCTGCTTCTCCCAGTAATGCAGAGGAGCGAAAGGGTTACTTAAGTTGTAGCCGAATCCAGCCACAGCCACCTCGTCACAGTTGTGCAATGCCATGGTGATTGCTACCGTACCCAGAGTGGGAATATTCTGAAACACACATGAAATCAACAAAGACTTATGTCTCACGGTTCAGGATTAGAACGGAGTAAAGCTGCTTTGAGACTATGCTCTTCTGTAAAAGGCACTGTAAAAATGAACAGGTATGATCCTGAAAAGAGTTTAAAGACTAATCATTTAAATGTGTGTGATCATCTCACCCCACGTCCCATCAGGCCATTATTGTACGGCAGGCCAATGAATTGAAATGATGCTTCTTGAATAAAGTAGGGGTTCAGAATCCGTATGTCTGCTGCTCCTCTGGGTAGTTTACGGGCCACCGACTTCCAGAATCCCTCGGTACCTCGCTGAGGGAGAGGGGAAGAGAAGGAGTGCAGGAGAGCAAGAGAAAGGGGGCAGGCAACAGCACAGCACACCGATAAGGCATTATGAAAAGAACAAAGCACAAAAAACAAAAAAAGTGAAAAGCAGCACTGTTAATGTTATTTACTTTTGCAATCTGCACCGGGAGCAAAAACTTCTTTATTATTAAGATGTTAATAAAGCATCCCACAAAGACATGAGTCACACAGAGAGAAAGACACACACACACACACACACAGCCAAAAGATTAAGACAATACAGTATATGGTAAGTAAACAGAAAGGAGAAATAAATATATAGATAAATTATTACAACACAATAGAATATGTCAGAAAAAGAAAGTTACAAAAAAGAATAAAAATAATACAGAAATAAAGACATGAACAAGAACAGAAAATTGTGAGTGAAGCAACAAAATTTAGAGAGAGAAAGAAAGGAGACAAAAAAACAAAAACATTATGTAGTTCATATGGTACTTTCATATAAAATTTTAGGCAAACACAACAATGAAAGAGTTTAATATCTGTGTGAGGAGTCACTCAAGCTCATGTATTCAGAAGGTCAGACGGTAATAAAGATAAGGGGGTTTGGTATGCATTCAACTAATCTAGATCTGCTGAAGCAATATGAGTTACATTCACTGGAACTAAAGGGTTCAGGAATCGGATTCTTCAGTGGTAATGGGACTGAATCAAACACCTGAATTAAGTGATAAGTTTGGCATCCCTATACTACGGCTTCTATGAAAACCAATATCTGTAAATATGTAAAGGTCTAATGGAATAAAGGATTAGTCCATGTCTTGCTCACAGCTTGTCTTATATTAACGTGTCAGGTGAAGGTCGGATTGGGAGGTCGGACAGACAGGTGCAGGGTAAACAGATGGAAAATAAGACAGAGGCAAAGCAATGAAAACAATACCCTCAGAGCGGTGTGGTCGGAGGGACCATAAAATCCACTGATAAAAAAAGAAGGGGGAACAAAGCGCCGGTGACTAGGAAGTGCCCATATCAATAACACAGAAGCCATTAAAGTAATCAGAACACGGGGAGGGGGTCAGGTGTATCTATAAGATGAGCTACCCGTCTACATCCCACACCTGAGATGCTGCAAGTAGACCTGAGCTGCATACACTGAGAACTACACTGAAAACAATATGACCTCCTTAAAGACTTGAGATCAAATGACAACATACTAGCAACTGAGAACAGGTCTTAATTATCCCAGCGATCATCAGAGAACAGAGCAAACGAAGACTCACAAAGTATGTAGAACTGGACTACAGTTTATACTTGTAGAACTACAAGTCCATCTATATGATCAGTGAAGCTGATACAATGGATTGAGGGTAGAAATGAAGGTGATGTTCCTGAGAAAGTGACCAGTGAATTTATGTAACATTACATGCACTATGGGATAATAAAGTAAAAAAAAAAAAAAAATTCCGAAAGGGGTTCAATTGTTCTCTTTTAAATCCCTCACATCTTTATTAAAGGTCACGTGTAATTCTGGTATTTTCAAAGAATCCATTAAATAACTTTTTTACTAATACTGTTGCTTGGCCACCAAAGCTTTCTCCAACTAGATGCTGCGGGTGGTAAAAAAATTTGTTTTTATTATTATTTTTTTTTCGATTAATTTATTGGGTGGCAAGGTGGTTAGCACGTTCGCCTCTCAGTGCTGGGGATTCCCGGTTCAAATCTCAATCTAGGCAGAGTTTCCATGTCCTCCCCGTGTCTTCGTGGGTGTTGTCTGGGTTCTCCAGTTTCCTCCCCCAGTCCTAAAACATGGATCCAAGGTAAATTGACTGCTTTAAATTGCCCCATTATAGTCTGTGTGTGTGTGTGAGTGAGTATGTAGCCAGTGATAAATTGGCACCCTGTCCTGGGTGTATTTGCCCAGCGTCTGAAACATTGTTGAGTTAAATGTCGGTGAGACATGGTGGCTTAGTGGTTAGCATGTCCGCCGCTCAGCACTGGGGATCCAGAGTTTTTATGTTCTCCCCATGGCTACATGGGTGTCCTCTGAGTTCTCCGGTTTCTTGCCACAGTCCAAAAACATGGATTTAGGATACGTTGGATGCTCCAAATTGCCTCATTATATATGTATTCTGTGCCCGTGTGAGTAAGTGTGTGCCCAGTGATGGATTGGCATCCTGTCCTGTGTGCATCTGCCCAGTGCCCTAAATGTTCTCCTCTGGATGGGCATGGGGAACCCCTCCGCACCCTAATGCAAAATTAAGCATAACATAATGAATGATTTAAATATCGTCAGTTTAATCATGTGACTGCATCCAGTTCATCCTCATTCGTGATAGAAAGCCTGAAACCTACGACCTCGCGTGCCTTATTAGTCCTAATAATGAAACCATATCAAATCTGCGAGCACCAAAATTTTGGGCAGGCTACACATAATTTGAAGGATGCGTCAATATTGCCAAAGTCCACATGTGTTTTCCCTTTTCACCTCCTAATTAACCTCATCAAGCCCTTAAATGAAGGAATAATGAGTAACCCCCCCCCCCCCCCCCCCCCAACTCAAACACTTCAAAACAACGATGTTCCACTCGATTTCCTGTCGAAATTAGTTTTGTGATTACAGAAGGTAGCGAGACGTAAATAAACTGGGTTTCTCTTACAAGGGTTGATGGGAGCTGAGAGGATTTCAGACGGGTAGAAAATGTCAACACGGAAAACAATTAGCTTATGAAACCGCATCGTTTGTTTTAGCGGCGAGTTTTCTTTCAGGTGCACCAAAGTAAATCTTTGTTTAATGATGGCACCTTAAAGGAAAACAAAAGCCTCATTCCTGCAAATCAAACCCATCTGAACCCACTTATGATTGATGAACAGCTTGCCGTTTCCCAAACCGGCGCCTTCAGGCAGCTCCAGAAAAGGAAAGAATCGTTTTAAAAAAGGTTTTCGTCATTAATGAGCTACAACTCATGCTGACAATCTCACAAATCGATTTAAAGCTAAATGACTCAGAGGAAATGAAGAAATTTTAGAAGAAATTCAGAGCTTAGAGCACCTGATATGATAGTGAGAGCTCGGAGTGTGCAGTCACCAACAGAACACCCACAGAAAATCATCAGACTTATAAGGGCTGTAAATTTTCAGGGAACAAAAAGAGTCAGGGGCCAGATGTGGCCCTGGGGCCCTAAAGCACACTGTTTTTTAGATCAGGGCTTAGATTTGTTCACTTAAAATCACCACAATACAATCAATCATAAGGGCAACTGATATTGTCATGACAATCAAAAAAAATTAAAAAAAATAAAAAAATTTAAAAAAAGAATGTACGTATATGAATATCAAATCATTTTTTCACTTTGATTTTTACAAAAGGCTTAAATATTTTGTGTCATAAAACGGTCATGTGTTAATATTTAACAAAAGTGCTGCATTGTCTTTTCCGAAAGCAAAATTATTTTATGTTTACATTAAGTAAATAACAAACATAAGACACCATGAATTGTTTCTGTGATTTCTGGCACTTTTTTAGGTAAAGTTAATTATTGTGTAATAATTGTGAGTTATAACAATAATCAAAATCTGTAGTCCCCTCATCCCTAGTTTAGGATCAATGATGAAACCGTGAGCCTTCTGCACTTGGTCAGCTGGCCAGAAGAGGGACATTCTTTTCTCAATAATTTGGATGAACCTGGTTAGCCTCAATGTAACTATTAATCCTGACTGCTCAGTTCTGGTCATTTTATTATGCTGCCACTGCCGTGACTCACGGTGTGCATGGTGGAGATCAGACAGTGGGCTCAGTAAACAGTGACCCAGCCGGATCTCAATGTAAAAACACTGCAATCTTAAATGTGAGACAGTAAAATACTTAGTTAAAGTCTTCACATGGTCTTTTTAATGTCCTTAATATGGTCACCTTAAAGAGTTGAGGTGTAATTGTCAAGCTCTGAATTCTCCAAACACCTAACTGAAGTAAATAACCAGAACTCCTCAGGTCTAATACAACTTTGCTGTGTCAAGCCTTTTTATCAGCCCTTTAACCTGCCCCAGAAATAACCCGCTGTTTAAAACACAGATCTATGTAAATGTTCAGTCAGGGTGAATTACAGTTAAATAACATAATAAAAGCAGTGTCCCACTGGCTTTGTGTTTCTAACATACCATCTTTTCCTTGAACACCATGTGCCGGAGCCATTGGAGATCGAGAGGCTTGAAGGCGGATAAGACGAACAGTGATCTCTCCTCATACCCATTGGGGTTCTGGATGGCTCCCTCAGGATAGGTGATGCGCATCGTGGTCTTGCGGCCCACGTCCTTCTCAAAGCCTTGGATGGGAGCTGCGTTTAACCTGCAGCATCACAGCACGAGTCACTGAGGGGGAAACCTTTTCTCTGCCTGCCATTAACATTCATTCGTTTGTTTTCTAAGATGCAGCTCTACTCCAGGAAAACAATGCATCTGACATAGAGTGGTCTATGAAGTCTCTAACTTTAACACTGAAAATACATGGATGTCAATATTTAAGGTTGATGCGTCATTTTTGTTTTTATCTTTAACCTTTATTAATGTTCCATTTTGATTCCCAAAATGCATCTGTTTAAAGAAATGCTTTTTCTTGATGCGCATGACATCAGTGAATCTCCAGTTATTGGTCAGTGCACCTCAAAAAAAAAAAAAAGGCAAGGAGTAAAAAGGTTCACAAAATATTTGTACACTTTAATGGCACATCATGGCAGCACCAGCACGCTGCATGAGGTGGGCCTCTATTACTGTTTTCTTATTAAAAGAGACTGACTTCTACCTTAGAATTTTCATTATAATAAGTAGCTGTTCACTAATGGTTAGCACGTTCGCCTCTCAGCGCTGGGGATTCCTAGTTCGAATCCTGATCTGGGTGGAGTTTCCATGTTCTCCGCGAGTCCACGTTGGTTACCTCCGGGTTCTCCAGTTTCCTCCCACAGTCCAAAAACATGGATTCAAGGTAAATTGAATGCTCTGAATAACCCCATATAGTGTGTGTGTGTGAGTTAGTGTGCCCAGCGATAGGCTGGCGCCCTGTCCTCGGTATACCTGCCCAGTTCTCCCCTTGATGGGCATGGGGAAGCCCCCAGCGAGAGAATTAAGCAGGAGATAATGAATGAATGAATAAGTAGCCGTGAGTAAATGGTGAGATTAGATTCTAGGCTTATTCTGTGTCCTTGGTGCATGTGGGACATGTCCCTGTTTTATTTTTGCTATTATTTTACACATTGTCTATGAAAGGTCATTTGCACAACAAATATAGTTGAAATAAATTAGATTAGCACTGCCACAGAGGCTTACATTTTGTTTAATAGGAATGTGGATTTGCTTTTTGAATGAGACCTTTTTTGTTGGCTTACAATGCTGAAGATTAAGGTTTTGCACCTAGTTGTCAAAATAAAATGACCTTACATGACATTTCAGTTTTCTTTGGAAGAGAATTTATCTTTCAGACTAGTCGAATAATCGATAAAATAGTCGAATCGATAGAAAAAGAGTCATTAGTTGCAGCCCTACTGATATACGTTCATAGTTACACCTCATTCACCATCACTGTTTACATTCCATTTTATTTATCTGAACAGAATAAGCTTTGAACATTTAATATAAAAAAATCAGGAGTTAATGTACCTTACAACCACATCATACGCATCAATTTTGGGACCCAGGGATTTGTTGAAGAGGAGTCCACCGTTTCCAATGATAACACACCTTCTACAGCTTAAACTGCAAACGACAAATTCAAGATCATCTTAAGCACTGAACTGTAATAATACACCACTTATTTTACTTCAGCTTTTAAAATAATACCTGGTTCTGTTCAATAAATAAAGCAGTAAAACCATTTACACGTCAACGTTTTGACACAAAATGCATTACAAAATTGAGCATGAAACCACCCGAAGTGCAGAACCTTACCTGTTGAATTCCTCTCCCAGCCCATAGTTATTTGCCTCACTTAAAATGAAATCGATGATCTTCTCTGTAAAAGTATAAAAAAAAACAAAAAAACAAATCACTTAAACTATTCACCTGCTAAACAAACAACAACACATGGTATATAAAGATCTGGTAGCATCTAATTAAAGTCTAAATTACATTTGGACCTATGGTTGACTGAATGACTAAAAGGTACTTATTATAAAACGAGTAGTTCTGGTCCTTAAATCTGATTGGCTGAGCCGTTTGCGAGCCATGACATTATTAGACTATAATACACTCCTCTGAGCGATTCCCATTTCTTTCAATGCGTTATATACAATACATTCTTTAAAATCGTGTAACATTAGTGGAAATACAGATTAATATGAACAGAGTGTAAGGAGCGCTAGGCACTCCTTACCTTCCATTTGTTATTTCATTTAATTAACTTGGTTTCCCTCGTTTGGTGTTTTCCGCTGAGTTAATTAACTGCCTTTTTTATTGGTTTCTTTGTGTCATGTGACAATGATTTTGTTATATATACTCATGGTTTCCATTTGTCTCTGTCCTTGTATGTCCTTTATGTAACGCATGTCAGTTCCCTCTGTTTGTATATTGTTTTTGGGTCATTTTCAATAAACGTCATTTGGTCGTACCTGGCTTCTCTTTGCGCAGTATGCATTTTATTGGGTTTCCGGCACGCATTCGTAAAACAAGAGCCAATTCCGATTGAGCACTAAACCTATATATTGTGTTTTGAAATATGGCCACTTCCTTTTTTTGATTGTTAATCGGTCTCCTGTTATCCTGTTACCTGTACAGACTAGATTACTTCGAGGAACACCAGATTATTAATAATTTTGTTTTAAATAAACGCATTTATGAATTGTTCGTATTATAGTGTGTTTTTAACAATTTTATAAATTGAATAAGTCACTCGAGGTTGTGTATTATTATGAATAAATCATAGGACAGAGGTGTACCTGTACTCCACTACACGTTGGATTCCTGCACCTTATTGCTTTATTAAATCAAAAATCATTTGAAAAATGTAAACAGGTAAAAAGCAGCAGGTCTGAACACACCTTGTGTTTTAACTCCGAATGGTGGAGGGTGCATGTTGATCTTCTCAAATTTTTTAAAGTTGTTACTGAGGAACATGGGAGCCAGTCGCTGAAACCTGCAACAAACAAACAATAAAAAAAGAAAAATTTACACACAGTAAATACAAATGAATGGACACAATGTTTCTGGAGACACAGTCACATGATGTTTAAACAGTTAAATTATCAGAACACTGTTCAGGTATTCATTTAAACACAGTATGTACAAAAGTATTTAAGGAAACACCTAAATTCAATGATTATGACCACAAAAAAATAACAATTTAGGGATGTATTCCAGACAACTTTCGTAGAAACAGCTTGGGAAAGGTCATATTTTGAAGAACAAACGAAGAAAAATCCATGAAAACAAACTTGCCTCAACCACACAGAGTCCTGACTTAACCTTTTTTAACACCTTTGATATGAATTAAAAGACTGTGGGTCAGGTCCCCACTTCCAACATCAACAGCTGTAAACATATCCATCATGAGCTCAGAGCTGGGACATGTCCGTGCCTTCTGGTGTGGGATACCCTGTACCGTTCCACCACACTCACAACCAGAACCACGTGCAGCACTACAGTACATGTGACCATGCACTGAACGCATTATAGAATCTATATAAATGTTTGGAGCGGGATTCACCTCAACTTGTCCTCATTGAGAGTTACATGTTCCATGTTCTTTATCAACCCCAATATCTAACAAGAGTTTATTACAAATCATAAAACAGGTAGCTTTGGTCTTTAAATCTGATTGGCTGAGCCGTTTGTCCAGCTGTGACATTATAGACAATAATGCACACCTCTGAAAGCTTCACATTTGTATTAGTGTGTGATTAATGACACATTATATTAAGAACGAGGAGATGTCATATCCCCCAGCACATATAAAGCCTCTGAATACATGGTGATGCAAATAATGTCAGGTGAGATTCGTCTAACTCTTGGATGATGTGGAATCTCAAGAAACAAACTTCAACAGATTAGGTTTATTCCAAAATGAATATTGTAGGGTGTGGTAGCTTAGTGGTTAGGGTGTTGGGGTATTAATCAGAATTGTGGGTTAAAATCCCAGGTCCACTGAAGTTACCATTGTGTGTCCTTAAGGAAGTTCGTTAACTATCACTGCTCCAGGGTGTTGATCCCAACCAAGTTGGTATACTTGTAAGTCACTTTGGATAAAAATCGGACTAGATCACGTCATGGAAGACGGTTATTTTAAAACAGTGCTTAATAACACCTCTTTCCTGTGATTAAGTCATAATGCACAACCGCTCATGCCTTATTGCATTGAATTAATTGGTTTATTTTAAGAACGTGCACGTAATTTGTTAAGCTTACATTAAATGATGTGGATTTTCTTTTTATGTTAATGAATATTGTTTAAGTCTTACATTTACATTTAGTTATTTAGCTGACGCTTTTATCCAAACCGACTTACAAGTATCCAAACTTGGTTGGGGTCAGAACACAGGGTTGATACAGGACCCTGAAGCAATGAGGGTTAAGGGTCTTGCTCAAGGACTCACATTGGTAAGTTCAGTGGACCTGGGGTTTGAACACCCAACCTTGTGGTTGATAGTGGTTGAGCACCCTAACCACTGAGCTACCACTCCCTCTTGGAAGAACTTTTTTTCAAACACCTTCCTGAAATAGACTGAGTATCAAGAACCGCTGTAGTTATGTC
>JAOUQT010311997.1:0-14913 GCA_025769995.1 Xyliphius kryptos | reverse complement strand
CACTCACCAGATCTAAATATTATTCAGACACTTTGGGGAGTTTTGGAGGAGCGAGTCAGGAAACGTTCTCCTCCACCAGGTGACCTGGTCACTATCCTGCAAGAAGAACGGCTTAGGATCCCTCTGACCACTGTGCAGGACTTGTAGATGTCATTCCCAAGAGCCATTGATTAATCAGAGGAACTATTTTTATTTTTGCAGATGTATGTGATCACAGAGATATATGAATCAAATGAAGATGTTAATATTAAATTCTGACCTAGAGATGGAATTTTGGAGGCCACATCCTGGCCTTTCAAACAAATATCATTAACAGAACTAATAAGTGGAAACAAAGGGAAGAAATGAGATCATTTTGTAAATATCAGCGTTTAAAGGAAATGCCATGCGAGGCTTTATTACGGGACAGATGTGCTTCCCTGGCCACTGATGTGAGCCCGCATCGCGGCGCGATGCTTTTTGTCTGATGTGAAACACATGCCCAAAATGTCATCCTGAGCTATTTTTAAGGCGATTAATAAAAACTCTCTTATAAAATGTCAGTTTCATGAACTCGGCCCACGTAATTGATCCATGATGGAGATCCATGATCCTCGATCTCCAGCAAATATGGCGCAAATGTTAATTCTGCTGTGTTGTTATGACACAAGTCCTGATGGGTTTAATCCTGCAGACATCGCAGATGTACAGGAACTGATTTTGTTCTCATGTCATTGTTATATGACCAACTTGTTCATTATTCAGTTAAAAGAAAGTTATGGAAAACTCTTTGGGAGAAATGACTGTTTAAGGCGCAAGTTTGAGTTATAAAGACACAAAGCCACAGGATTTAGGAGCTAAATCCTTAAGGTGTCGGAATATTTATCTAAGAACCAACAAAATGTGTCCAGTGTGGCCCCTAGAGCAAGGCCCTTAACCCTCGCTGCTCCAGAAGAAAATTAATGGCTGCAAAATGATGTAATGTCATTGATGTTATTTGTCATAATTGTGGTGGATCTTAGTGGTGAGGGTAATTTAGGAAATGTTGTATAGTATAGTATAGTATAGTATAGTATAGTATAGTACAGTATAGTATAGTATAGTCCTGTGGTAATTACACAACACTGATGGATTTAGAGTTTGAGAAGATAGAGTAGTTATATTCCTGTACAAATTCAATTTCTATTAATTATTCGAATTATAATGAATACATTTATTTGATTATTACATAAGTGGAGGGTGCGTTGCTTAATAGTTATAAAATATATAAGTAATTTATTAAAAAGCGCAGTATTGTGATGAAGTGCATTCTTAGTGTTAGCCACAGGATGGCGACAAAGCAAATGGATGATTGAGTGGCTGTCTGCGTTTATGAATGAGCAAACATTTTAGTAAATACACTAAACATTCAAACACATTCACACCCCGACTGCACAGGAAGAACAAGCAAAACCTCACACGAAAAATATTTTTAAAATGTATTTAAGATCTTGCTGTGCGTTGACAGCTTCTTTCTTGTAGCCATCACACGTTCAAAATAATAACCGAAAACTTTATTAATAATGTTTAATAAAAATAACATTTAATAATTAATTATTTATCCATTATAGAAAAATATCAGGAAAATAAGGAAATTAGTAATAAGTTATTTTATGTGATTGTAAATATATGTGATTTACTATTTGTCCACATGGTGGCAACAGAGTGCTTTAAAACATCCGGGTCTCTTATGTTAACGAGAAACAAATGTCAAGATATTGATAAACATTACAAAAAGTAAAAACAATGGTCGATAGAGAACAAAATCTTTAAAATCTAATTTTAAGTTAAGAAAACAGATTTTAATCCGTCCGTTGAAATGCGAGTTAAATTATATTTGTCTCGCAAAATACCACGCGCAAGATGTTTAAAAGACATGTGGGCTCAATTTCAGCGTTTTTAATTATTCTATGAGTGGCGTTTCTTAATAGTTATAAAATATATACGTAATTTATTAGAAAACGTAGTATTTTAATGAGGTGCAATCTTCGTGTTAGCCACTTGGTAGCGGCAAAGGATTTGGTTTGCGGAAGCCACACCATAATAACAAAATAGATCGATGTTTGTAAAACTATTTGATTATAATGAAGAATAAGTTATATAGTTTTTATTTAATACTTAGAGTTTGAGAAGATAAATTAGTTATATTAATGCACAAATTTTAATTCTATTAATTAATCGCTTTATCATGAGGTGCAGTCTTAGTGTTTGCCACAGGAGGGCGACAAAGCGATTGGTTTGCCAAGGCTACAAACATAAATCAGTGTTTGCAAAATTATTTAAAAACCACCAAATTACTGGATTAATTTTAGTCATTTATGTATTTTCTTCCCCTTAATCCTTTTCTAAAGTCACGGTGGGGTTCCTCATGCTCATCCCGGGGAGAACGTTTTGGGGGCTGGGCAAATACACCCAGGACAGGGTGTCTTATCTATTGCTGGGCACACATTCACTCACACACACACACACACACACACACAGACTATAAGAGGCAATTAAGAGCGGTCAATTTTACCTTGAATCCATTTTTTTGGGACTGTGGGATGAAACCGAAGAACCCAAAAAAAAAACCCATGCGAACATGGGGAGAACATGGAAAACTCCCCCCAGATCGTGATTTTAACCACTAAGCTACCATGCCACCTGATCATTTAATCATTGGAAACAAAATAAAATGGGGTGGCACGGTGGCTTAGTGGTTAGCACGTTTGCCTGTCAGATGGGGATTCCGGTTCGAATCCCAATTTCTATGTTCTCCCCATGTCCACATGGGTTTCCCCTGGGTTCTCCGGTTTCCTTTCACAGTCCAAAAACATGGATTCAATGTCAAATTGTCTGCTTTAAAATGCCCCATATTGTGTGTGTGTGTGTGTGTGTGTGTGTGAGTGTGTGTGTGTGTGTGTGTGTGTGAGACCCTAGTAGAGGATGTGGAAAATAATAAATTGATGAATGGATAATAATTTAATAGTATTGAGTAATGTTAAACCCAACTGAGCTCATTAAAGAAGATAAATGGTTCTCAGTGTGGTAACAAAATGGTACTAATATTTTTCTTTTATCTCTTAGTGACAGTACCATATACCATCCTGGATTCCAATTCTAATGGATGTTGGATTAATTTTTTTAATTTTTGCCATTTTTTGTATTAAGTGAAATTGTTCAAAACTCCCGGCTGTACTTGTTGTGTAGGGACTGTGTAACTGAGTTGTGTAAGGGCGTTTGTCATGTGTTTGTGTATTTGTTTTTCTTTCATTTATTATAAATACAAACAAAACAAATCCCTGGAGGAGAATCGATCAGAATAAAACACCCAGCAGAGTCTTTTTGTCGTTTTTTTCCGCGGTGACATTTTTTTTGTTTTGTTGTGTAAGACTTTTATTTTGTCGAGCGGCCACTGCGGACTGACTTCACGCACCTGTGCGCTCGCGCTCTGCCTGGAAAGTTGGTATGGGGATGTGAATTACAGGTAACTGCGGCTCTCTGTGATGTTTTAAAGCTTTATTTCGGGTTGTCATGGCGCTCACGCCGAGCCTCCGGTGGAAGTCGAGCTTTAAAGCCCGAAGCTGAAGCCTGCTGTGCGGATTAAACGAGCCCGATGCGGTTAGCTTTAGCTCGAGCTTTAGCGTCAGCGCTGAGGAGGCTGACAGTTCGTTCCCTGAACTTTCCTCAGATCCGAACCCTTCAGCTCGATGGAACCCGCAGCGGCCGCTCTCCAAACCACCTCCAACACCCTGAACAGGGGCTCTGATTAGTGCCGCTCAGACTGTCGGGGTCTGTCGCAACCGATGCAGGTTCGAACTCTTCTGCTGGACCACCCGTATGTAGACCACCTCCATATAGATGGACTTTGTAGTTTTACAGTTACAGGCTGTAGTTCTGTTCTGTTCTGTGGTCTCTTTTGGTCAGAAGGATTAGAGCAGCTATCTTTTGGGTGGTGGATTGTTTATTGATGTGCCAAGGGGTGCTGCTGGAGTTCCATGTAAACACCGCAGTGACTGCTGGGATAGGAATACTGCACCCACCAAATCATACCTGCTCTGTGGTGGTATGGTATGAAGTACAGATGGACTACAGAATGTAATTGTAGAACTACAAAGTCCATCTTTATAGTAAGTGGAGTAAAAAGGAGGCATGTTTGAAGTGTTTAAAAGGACCTCGTTTAGATTCTTTACAGGGTATTTCCACTCCTTATATTTGATTGGCTGAGCCGTTTCTCCAGCCGTGACATTATAAAGCTGTACCTTACGAGAGGGTGTGTGTTGTTGCATATACTGCCGTCTAGTGGCCAAAGTACAGAACGCAGTTCATAAAAAAAAAAAACGTAGAAAAAATATATATTTTATATCATGTATTCATACAGATGTAAAGCGCTCAGAGGTGTGGCGTATTGTGAATAATGTCACGGCTAGACGAGCGGCTCAGCCAATCAGCTGAGCAGAACGACCCGTTTGATAATTGTTAATAGCGCACACCTCTGTGCACTTTACATTCGTATCTGTTACACTTTGCTGTGTATGTTACACGCACAAGGAATTGGGTTTCGGAATGATGGTGTCTCTCAAGTTACATTGCAATACAATTGTAGTGTGCAAATATATAGATACAGGATGGAGTGGGAGAGTGGGAGAATTCTCTATGTGTTTGATGTGTCACATGACCCTCTTCCCATTTAAAAAAGTAAAGTTAAATCTAAAATAATTGCTTTTCAGATGGCCATCATGGGCATCACCCGGCCTTAAATGTTTTCCCCCTTGCATGTACTAATACGCCACAAAAGGCAAGACGATATCAGCAACAACATCCATTTTATCAGGGTGTATCCATACTTATGGCCCACCCTGTATATGATAAAGGTGCGTTGTGCAAACATCAGCTATGACATGTTTATCGTACAGATTTGTGTATGTGCAGAGTGTTCTCAGCTCTTTATGAGCATGATGGCAGGAGGAAAGAAACTGTTTGTGTGTCCGGTGGTTTTTGTGTACAGTGCTCTGTATCAGAGGCCAGGAGCTGAAATGAAATTGTGTTTCGGGTGTGAGGGGTCTGTGATGATTTTTTCTGCAGGGTTGGCTAAGGAGCAATGAGTGATATACAATGCATTATTTTACTGAAGTTTTATTTTTAATAAACTGTTCTGTAATTTGGCCACTAGGTGGCAATATTTGCGATCAGCGTTCATTTTGAAAACTAGATTACGCTGCAGAAGGCCATCTTATAAACGCCCGCTAGAGGGCGAGCTTGTGTCAGGAAGGGCATCTTGCTTAAAACCTTGTTTTTTATGATAGTGTGTTTGTTTTATAAAAGCAGTAAGGCGCTCAAGGTTGTGTATTATTGTGAATAAATCACGGGAAAGAGGCGTAACTGTAGTCCTAATAACACCTCTCCCGTGATGTAATCCCAGTAATGCCATGCCCTCTCTCTTTATTATACACATAGTATATACATTAGTGTTACATAGCTGATTTCACCGGACTGCGTAATGAGAGTCCCCCTTTTAAAGCAAAACAAAATACCAGGGGGATTTTCCTTTCCACTGTCACTTTGGCATGTATTTTTATGGGTTTGCGTTTGGAACATTTGAGACGGCATCCTTTGTGTACATTAACCACAATGTCCCACAGTGTAATTATTCTTAGTGACGTGATGTTGACATGTAATCGCTGCAGGATTCAAACCCGTTTGTTGGAACATGTGACGGCTCAGTCGCTCTGAAACTGGGCTGTGACTCTTCTTTCATCAGGACTAAATGATTTAAGTCTTTAAACATTCATGCGTCGACTCCAGTGATCTATAAATTCAGTCCACGTGGTTCACTGCAGACAGAAGTACACATTCCCTCCTCATGAATTATTACGGCTGAAGCTCAGATGTTTAGCTGACGGAACAGACTCTCCTGTAAATCGCGTCCGTTGTGTAAACACTGACGGTGCAGGATTTTAAAATCTGATTATTATGTTTCAGCTTGTTTTTCTTTGGAAACCCGTCGTACGCTTTATTATTCAGATGAAATGACGCAATGCACTGAGTCACATGCAGAGGGCGACACACCCAGCTCACAACAATGAAAGCGTTTTGTTCCATTCTTATGCAGGGAAGGATTACTGTGTGGGGTTTGTATGTTCTCCCCGTTTTCCTATGCAAGCTTTGGTTTCCCATCCCACTCACAAGCAAACTAGTGAGTGAATAAAGCGATAAGGTACGAGAGGGTGGCATTATTGTTAATAAGTCATGGTAAAGAGCATAGAAGAATACAGTTACACCACTTTGATGGGATTTATTCACAATAACACACAACCTCAAGCGTCTTATTGCTTTTATAACACGCTTACAAACACACTATAATAAAAAATAACAAGGCTTGATTCAGAAATGCGTTTATTCAGAACTAAATTGTTAATAATAAAATTTTGTGCAGTGTAACCTCGTCTGTTTTTAAAGTGTACGGGGAACGATTAAAAAGTGATATCTAGTGGCCAAATTACAGGATGTAGTTTAACTGGAACAGGACGTTTGTGGACGCACTTCAGTGAGTGGCAGGACACGAATGCATGCAGCTTTGTAAGGGTTGAGGTCATTTTTTATCACATGAGGTCATTTGGCAGACGCTTTTCTCTAAACTTGACGGTTGGGGTCAGCTCAGGACACAGTATTGGCACAACCTGGAGCACTGAGGGTTAAGTGTCCTGCTCTTGGTAACTTCAGCAGACCTGGGATTTGAACCCATGACCTTCAGGTTGATACGCCAACACCCTTACCACGGAGCTAACTCACCCATTCACAATCGCTGAGTTTGAAAATGTGTTCATTAAAGTGAGAGAAATAATCAGAATAATGATTTCATGGCTCCATGAATGAACAGGTAACCCACCTCATGATTCTGAGGGTTCAGTGAAATGTAACTCTCATGAAACGTGTCGGTTTCTGATCGTATTTATTAACCACGGAAGAAGATTTCTGAAAAACGTCCATTTCAGGCGTTTAAAAAAACGAAACGATGCAGAACATTAGAACTTTAAGTAGCAGATTTCGTCACTAATTGTGGGATCGTTTGATTAAACAAAATGTGTCCGCGCCCGTGACCCCGCTGAATTTGTTTACCACCGAAGTGTGTCGAGTCGCAGGAACAACTTATAAACAAACCACGCCATGTGTGGAACACGGCGTGCTTCCCACACGTCTGTCCCATCCCCCGAGCTGTAGAACACCTTCTGTTAATATAGCTCTATAAGTTGCTTGGCATGAGTTATCTCTATAGCGAATAGCGCATGGTTAGAGTAAAAGGGGATTACGTGGAGCGCGTAACGTGTCTCATCTCTCTAGCGATTCCCACTTGGGTAGAGGGGATGACACGGCGTGCTTGGCGTGTAACATCTTTATAGCGATTGGCGCATGGGTAGAATGGAGGGGATTACGTGGAGCGCGTAGCGTGTATTATCTCTCTAGCGATTGGTGCGTGGGTAGAGTGGAGAGGATGACACGGGGTGCTTAACGTGTATCATGTGACTAGCGATTGGCACATCGGTAGAGTGGAGGGTATGATGTGGGGCGCTTAGCATGTATCATCTCTTTAACGATTTGCCATGTGGGTAGAATGAAGAGGATTACGTGGAGCTAGTAGCGTGTAACATCTTAATAGCGATTGGCGCGTGTGTAGAGTGGAGGGGATGACGCGGGGTTCTTGGCGTGTAACATCTCTAAAGTGTGTCATCCCTTAAAGTTTGTTTTTGAATGAGTGATGTCTATAGAGTTTATATATTTCAAATGAACATATTATTATAGAGTGAGCTTTCAGGCGATTTGGCATGTTCTTGTTCCTTGCTATCTAACAGGACCCATGCAGAACTCACATTTATGTTCTCAGTGTCCTCTCCCTGTTTGTTTGCGTTATACAGCGTGGTCCATAAAAAAGCAGCCCGTCTTGTATATCCAGACGATATGAGACGGGCTGCTTTTTCGTGAGCCACCCTATATATGTGGTGAACACTTAAAATCACAGCTCTGTATTATTACACATTTTTATCCTTCCAACTAAGGATAGAATGAGCAAAAATGTTCTGACATGTACAGGATCGTTTATGGCATCCCATTGTAATCTGGTCCCCCCTGTGCAGCCGCCGCGGTTCTCTGAGAAGCAGGACGCTGTGGAATGGGTTCTTCCTCAGCTGAGTAAACAAAAGGCTTTAGAAGCCGCAGGATCCCGAGTTGTTATTCAGAGATGGAGAGCTGGGTGGTTGGGTGGGTGAATGGTTGGATGGTTAGATTATTGATCACGCCGGCGGAGGTTGCATCGCTGTATGACGGTCAGGAAAGAAGGATCAGTATGTTCCACCTCATTCTGGAGAACCTGTGGACACTGCTCATGTTCAGTCACATGTCGTGAGTTTGTATTTTTAGATCAGAATCATATTGTAATGTTGTGTATGTAGCCGCCCTTCCTCTTCTCACTCATGACCGAGGCCCAGGATGTGGGTAAAGAGTGGGAAGAACCCGCTTCCTAAAACATCCCGCTTCAACTTTCACCTGCCTTTTAAAGTGCTTTGTGATTGTTTAACAAAATAAAAAATTGTCATGAATTTAAATGTAAATATTATTTAATATTACACAACTGCTCTAAAGTTTAGAATCACTTGCAAATTTCCCTCTTTTTGAAAGAAACGCCATTTCATGCAATTCACAAACAATATTGTCTGTTTCACAATTAATTTAAGTGTATCAGGTCATTTTTAAAGAATAATTTACAAATATAATATTAAAGCCTATTTTTGTAGACGCTTATTTTGCATATAGTTATATTATCAGCAGTTCTCAGTCCTCTACCTAAATCTCCTGGTTTGGCCGCCAATCTGAGTTAAGGATGTTGTTGGGCTGATTGGTTGTTAGGACACCGTTGCTCAATTGTAATGCACGGCTGAAAAACGTTACATTAATAAGTGAGCATAAAAGGAAGCACAACATTCTAGGTTAGTTGAGTATCTAAAGCATCAGCGGTTGTTGGCTTGCTCACAGACTCAGAGCTCAGAGCCTTCAGCCCATTATTGTGTTAATGAAGGAAGGCGACTCAATGCCAGATATCGCCAATAAACTGAAAATATCTTACCATTATGTTATGTTAATGACTCCCTTCGAAGAGGGACACAACCTGGCTCAAACAAGGACAGAAAAATGAGTGGAAGGTCCCGATGCACAACTGTGCAAGAAGATAAATATCTTGGAGTGTGCAGTTTGAGGGAGGAAAGCCCCAAGGGCTGCCAACTGAGAGCTGCACTGAATGAAACCCGTCAAACACCAGTGTCCGCATCAACGCTCAAAAGGCGAAATTAGGATGCTGGACTCCATCACAGAATTGCCAAGAACAAGCCATACTTTACACTGGCTAATAAAAAAGATTGCGATGGGCCAAAGAGAAAGTACATTGGACACTGGAAGATTGAAAGAAGGTGTTGTGGACAGATGAGTCCAAGTTTGTGGTTTTTGGATCAAACAGAAGAACGTTTGGGAGGCTCAGGACCAATGTTTAATGCTATTGGTCAAGCATGGTGAGGGCAGCGTGATGGTCTGGGAATGCTTTGGAGGAGGTTAAATAGGAGATTTATACAAAGTGGGAGGAATATTAAAGGAAGAAGATGACCACACGGTTTGCAACGCTTGATTGGCACAAGTTTCATCCTACATCAGGATAATGGGGTGAAATCACATCAGGTTACCTTGAAAAGCTAGAGCGAAAATTTCACTGTGATCCCAAACTTTTGAGCGGTGGTGTATGTACATGGGATACTGGCCAGAATGCTTTTCTTTGGGGCAGCATCAGCTGTGACTTTGACTACAATTACATTCCATTGTTCTGTAAAGTATCTCTGAAACCTGCAGACACCAATGTAACAGCCTCTCGTCTCCGTTGCCCCTGCGCGGCCCCAGCAGGTCAGTCATTATAAGAGAGGAAATGACATTTGAAATGACTTTTGACAAAGTGCAAGCGTATCTTTGTGTAATCTAACACACTTATCTTTTTTGGGGACCTAATCTGAATTCAATCATTTAGAGCAGAAATTCTCAACCGGTGGGTCGCGACCGACACCTTCCTGGCGGGGACAGCTTGTAAAAAATGGGAAAATGATTTTGGCTCATGCCTTTAAACACAGAGAAAGGCACGAGTCACACGTGTGCAGCATTAGCCTTGTTTTAAAATTTGTGATGTTTGGAGGCAAAATGGTGAAACGCAGAAATGAACTGAAGTATTTGAAATGTGGATTTCTGTCCATTGTGGACAAGTTTCTCATTTTCTTTAAGACATTTCTCTTCAGGGTGGCGCGATGGCTTCGTAGTTAGCACGTTCTCCTCCAGCGCTGGGGATTCCAGGTTCGAATTCCAATCTGGGTGAAGTTTCCAGGTTCTTCCCGTGTCCGCATGGGTTTCCTCCAGTTTCTCCGGTTCTCTTCCACAATCAAAAATCATGGATTCAATGTAAATTGAATGCACTAAATTGTCCCATATAGTGTGTGGCTGTGTGAGTGAGTGAGTGCCCAGTGATAGATTGGCGCTCTGTCCTGGGTGTATCTGCCCAGCGCCCCAAATGTTCTCCCCTGGATGGGCATGGAGAACCCCACCCACCGTGCGTAAAGGATCAAGCGGAAAAGAATGAATGAATAATTTCTCTTTATTTCACCTCACATGCGTACAATACTGTATGTATGTTTAAGTGTGTTTTTGAGGCTATTTTTCCATTCTATAAAAGTCGGCCGCAACTTAATGACCATAAGAAAATGGGGGTGTCGGGCTGAGATGGGTTCAGAACCCCTGATCTAGAAAATCTTTTCTAAACTTTTAACATCTTAATTTTCATAGTTTATTGTTAGACGGGTCTGCGCTTCCTCATGATGAGCTGCGTTGTGAGTTATATCTAGAATGGATCTATTTTAGGCCTGAAGAAGTGAAAATTTATTCTGGGGTCTGTAATAAAGCACTGCGGCGTGCACGCTGCGGCTTTAAACGTACCTGTAACCAGCACACAGGAAGGAGACCTCAGTCAAAAGACGCTGACCGGTCTGACCGCTCACAGGGCCGTGTGATGAGGGGAGTTGGGGAGCATTTTAAATCAGTAAGTTTGTTTTTGTATCTCGCTGACTGGAGGGTTAGTGAGGGTTTTATTTTTGGTTTTGAGTTTATAATTTGATGATAATGCCGCTGAGTGAATCCAGAGTTTGGTGTTTACGTTGTGAGAGACATTCGGAATCCACTGCTGATTACAGTTTCGATGTGAAGCAACAGATGACCTGCCTTTTGTCCCGTCATATGTCATTCATTGGGCAAAGGTAACGATTCGCTGATAAGTTGTACAAATCATTGAACTTGAAAAGTAGACGGGGTTACTATCGGTCACCTTCAGTCGTGTTGTGTGAAGTTAAGGGTTTAAAAGAACTTTGTTTCAGTGTGTATTAGAATTAATTACAGCTTCTTTTTCATATTTCCCTACATCCCTGAATCAGCAGCTTCACACACAGCCGTATTCCGAACGTATAACGATGCAGATGTTGCTTACTAATTAAAAACGACTTCCACATTTTCATTACCGTGCCGACATCAGAAGCTTCAGGATTATTATGCAGAACAAGTATTTACATTTGACATTTACAATAATGATGAAGAAGCGAATATCCGTCTGCTCGCTAATTATTCGGCATATTAATAACGAGCCGTTCCAACCTGAATAATTAAAATCATGTGTTTTTTACTGAAAACACGTTTTATTTCGAATACAGTCTCATTCCATATGGCCACCGTGTCATGAAAATCAAAATCCCAGGAAATTCTTAGATCATTTTTCCCGATTTTGATCTTAGCTCAGTTTCAGTGTAGCGCTGATAGATACTGGTGATGTAAAGTCAACATGTGGGGTCACTGCGCCCTCATTCATGTACATATTTATTTATAAATCATTAAATTTTGCTTTATTCAATTACAGGTTTAAAATCAAGTGCAGAAATTTGAACAATTTCATTCTTCCATCTTATTGGAAACAGTTTGGAGAAGGCCCCCAGTGGTGTCACTGTCCTTTGTAAATCACCCCCCCCCCCCACACACACCCCAATTTGGCTAAACCTAGAGGCTCGTCAGCCAGATACTGATATGAAAATACCACCCAGAGCCATCAATGACAAAAACAGGACATCATTTAGTACTGCAACCATGGCGTGGCATCGCGGCAGCGCGCCATGCAGCCCCATCAATGAATCCGATTGTAATATAATATCAAAATCAAAAAGTATAGTTAGAAAATGCTCTGGTGATGAATGTTGCCTGGTGATTCCAAATTCTCACTGCTAAATGGTGGAACAACCTTCCCAACAACATCCATAAGGCTGAGTCACTCAGAATCTTCAAGAAACTTCTCAAAACACACCTCTTCTGCAGACACTTGCTATAAATATTTATTTTTTTATTTTTTTTAAAATGAGGAAGATTAAGTAATGCACAGGGTTGATGGTACTTCAGTGTAACTGTTTTTTTTTCCAAACTACTAAATTGTGTTCTCTCATTTGTAAGTCGGTTTGGATAAAAGCTTCTGCTAAATGTCTAAAAGTAAATGTAGATATATTTAGAAGTTTTTTGCAAATGAACTACGACAGTGTTTGATGACTGAGGTGAAAATGAAGAAGAAGTGGCTGCTCGCAATTCCTATCATTTATACAGAAACTGAAAGCTTTAGTAACGGCCGTTCTGCATTAAGATTTAAACGTCTTTCACACATCAAACAAATTTGATCACTACGGTATGCAATTACGAACCGCAAGCCGCCTCCCAGCCTCACGTTCACACTCTCATTTAAAACACTTATTCATACGTGCACTCTGAAAAAAATAAGCTGGGGAGTCCGTGTCTGTGGTATACAATATTTACATCTTTTTTATGAATGACTGAACACGGGAAAAACATAGGCGTCTGTTTTTCACCCATATGCCTTTAGGAGAGAGCAGCGCGTCGTAAGCACCTATAATAAATCCAGTGTTTTTAATTGAAAAGTGTAGTTAGATATATTTATTGGTGTGTGAACGTGATCACGTAGTATTTAGTGCGCATTCTGCCAGCCGTACACCGCTGGAGGAACATTGTTTGCGGCGGTGCAGCGAGTGTTAAATGCATCTGCTCAAGGAAAAAATATTTATTCAGAGTCTGTGTCAGTACGTATATTACATTTGCATTTCTGCATCTCGTATTTCTGAATGACTAAAAATGGGATGCATTCAAAAGATTATGTACTCACTTAACATCAAACGGGGGCTTGGACGTTCTTTGTGTGCACGCTCTACGGCTTATTAGTATAACAATACACACTAAGTGGCCCGCAGCAGGGGTCCGGGGGGAAAGCTGCGCACACACGCACGATTTAAAAATTCGTTGGCCGTCTTTCTAGTGTTAACGAGCATCCTGCGTTCAGGAAGGACGAAGAGAGACGGCTGCCGGTGGATGACGAGTGTGTATGTAAATGTTAATATTGGAACCTGTAGTCAAATTGAGACACTCGAGTTCCAGTCCAGACGAACTGACCGACAATCACAGAATGAGTAGTGATCACTCGCTCTCCTCCTTCTCCCCCTCCTCCTCGCTCACACTGTGTAAAGGTTCACCCCTCTGGATGTTATCCTGTAGTTTGCTGGTAAAGATGTCCGGACTGGTTTTAGTCTTGGCACGCTGCGTTTGGAGGATGTGGCGGCTCGAGCGCCGGTGCCCACAGGGATTCACAGCCATGTAAACGACCGACAGTAACCTTTTATTCTGCCCCGCTCTTCCTCTCTCTCTCTCCCTCCCTCCCTCCCTCCCTCTCATTTTCATTCTTTCTGTCTGTGATTACTCTTACAAACGAAGCTCGTCTCTGTGGCGTGAACCCGTACGTCTCCCCCTCTGTCTTCCCGGCTGTCCTCTCCACCTTCTTCATCCATCTGACCCTCTCTGAGTCTGTCCTTTTTTTTAGGAGTGGAGTTTGTCCTGAGTGCCAGCGTGTTGGAAGATAAACATCATGAATTCCTAACAGCACGCAGAGCAGGATGGAAAGGCAGTAACACAGACACAGTGGGGGTACGTGCTTCAGAGGCAAATTAAAAGTAGCTGTTAAGAAGTAAACCCATTGAGTGGGATCACTTTAAGGTCGGGTCCAAAACCCGTTTAACGATTTCTCATAAGGGACACACCCTGCGTTTTTACTACTCATGCTATTTACAGTGGGTCCTGCTGACAAACTCATTTCTGCATCATCATGTTCTAGAACCCTAGCCAATCAGCTTCCTCATTATCATTTGTGAATTAACATCAAGAGAAACAATGTCCTTGCTCAGCAAAAGCTTTAAAGAGGACTTTCCTCACTTTCATTTCCCATTTACCCACAGGCTTGTTTGTTCAAAACTGCCGACTCATGTTATATTAAAAGAAGCATGGGATCTTGCCTACCACTGCGTATCTGAGCATGTTCTCTCACGGTGACTCTGCAACACGGCTTCTCATTGATTTGAAGTTACTCGTGTTTGTTGAACTGAGGTCTTTCTGGTCGCATTGCTTTCACTTACTCCTGACTTTCTGCAAGTTGCGGAGCAGCTGCGCTCTGAATCTCGGAGGTTCTTAGTGTTTGTGTATAAATCAGAGTTTTAAACATGATTTTAAAGGATATAAAGTGGATTAAATACTTGACTTCACATCAGATGCAGTGTTATTAGACGAGGGAAATATAAGAATCTTTCATTTGTTTGTAGAGGAATCAGAGAGGGTCCACTACTACACATCTGAGTAATCAAAGTATCTAAACCTTATTAATTAGTAAACCATTGGGGGGGGGGTGGATTTCAGTACCAATATAAGCTTCTTCAGGAGCCCACTAGCAAAAATCATGTTTGCCACTCAACCCGTATT
>JAOUQT010311990.1:0-14913 GCA_025769995.1 Xyliphius kryptos | reverse complement strand
TTTAACGCATTCCACCATCTGCTAAATACAGATTTTCAACTGAAATATTTTATTCATTGAGATTTAGAATCTGCTGTTTTAGTGTTTCCTTTATTTTTTTTGAGCAGTGTATAAAGTTTTGATCTGTGCCAGTGATAATCAATTACAAGTAATTCTATGGTATTCATAATGCGTACGTGCATTCTTAAAGCGTTATAAAGCATTCATAATGCTTTATAACATTTGTCATAAGCCTTAACATAAGTAACTATGTACTACTATAAAAGCAATCCCTTTTAAAAGGGTATTTAAGGACAATTCTTTACTTTATGCCTGTAAAGAGAGCTTATAAGCTTTTATGAAAAGTTATGGGAACTTATAAAGTCATTTTCAGGAAAAACACTTGTTTAACACAAACTTTATGAGGCTTTATGCCACTGGTCTATAAAATAAGTTAATAAACAGTTTAAATATATCATGTATAATGTATTATGTCACTTTGTGTTATAAAGCCTCATGGCATGTTCTTATAACACTTTATGAGTTTGGTTATATACATCTATGGAAATAAAAAATGGTGTCTGACATTTGTTATTATACGTAAAATAAAGCATAATGAATACTTTATGAAGCTTTATAAATGTGTTAATAATGCATTATGAATACCGGATCTAAGTAAAGTGTTACCAAACATAATTTTAAAATCTATTTTCAGTTTTTGATTTTAAACAACTAACAATTTTGTCTTGTACATGCTGCATTTCATAATTCTACTATGTATAGATAAAATAAAAATAAAATTCAGAAATGACATGTTTGCAACAACCTAGCAGCTTGGATTTTGTATCTGCTCCACAGTGTTTGGTATGTTCTCCCTTTGCAAATGACTGATTTGAAAGATATTAATTTCTTATTGAAGCAAAATTTATTTGAAGGTAGAATTTATTTTAACTATTATAAAGGCTTTGAGACTTACATATGATTAAATTATAGTTAATTTCATACTTTGTTAAACTCTTTTTTTTTTGCTTTTTTTATTACAACCCACATTTAATATATTAAAAATATGAAATTATGAATATTTTACTTTTTTTAGTCTCACACGTTAGTGTGCATGTGTAACAACAACTTTATTATATCCAGGCAATTAAATTTAACCTAAATTTAATCTTTAAATTTTATAATCTGTTTTATATACAGACTATTTGTAAAATATCTAAAATTCATTTTTGAAGAAACTGTGGAAATATTCATTTTAATTTAAATGCTCACTTATTGTATTTATACTGTTGTTGACTTTTATGCATCCAGTAAGTGGAGACCTAGCCTCCGGCTCAGCAGCTCAGTGTGTCAGTGCTGCTGTAAAACACAGACAACTGACATGTAACCTTACCAAGTGGCATAATGACCGTTGAGGCACTTGGGTGCTGGCCTGGATGCAGTTACAAGCAAAATAAGGAAATTATAACCTTACTGACAGTATAATTATAAATGTATATAAATGTAATTAGAATTATGTTTTAATTAAAATTATCTTACAATGTCAAAGGTACATTTGCCCATATGAAGGTTTGGCTGTTCATATTGCACAAAGGCTGTTGCTTTATTGTGTTATTAGTGGAAAATTAATAATGCACCTTCATAACTTGGAGACATAGACTGTATAGGTTGTATTAATTAATAAACATTTATTGGTTGTAAAGGCATTTTAAATTTGACAAATAAAATACGCATCACTTATTCTGACAGACATTAGTTATTGGACCATATATTCAAGGTCTAATTTTAAACCAATGTAATAAAACAGATTTTTTATAAGCAATGCACAAACTGCATGGCAACTGGACAGTTTAACACATTTTTTACTTAAATTAATTATATTTCAAAATGGTGTATGGGTTACTTGGGTTGCTACCGACATCTGGTGAAAATTTCATGTCAATAGCGCCTCTAGAAATATATTTACTGAGAAAAATGGTGACATGTTCAATACTTATTTCACCCTCTGTATATCTATTTATATAAAAGAACCACATCGTTTCTGCTTACCTTGTAACAATTTATTGATTTTGGAGCATTTGACTGAACTGAATAAAAGTGAAAAAAGATTGTACAGAACCTCTGTTTAAGGGGGTTTAACTGGATCAGTTAGTTTACTCAAATAATCATGATGAACTTTGGCAGCTGTGATAAGTGAACTTGCACTTTCATTTACATCATTCATTGGGTAAAATATTATTTTACTTTTATCATTGTTTTCAATTTTCTTTGCATTTTTGTTATCTGTAAAGAATTGCAGGAATTGTATCGTTCATAAAAATTGTTTTAGGCAATAATGTAGAGATATGTTACATTCGTGATGATATGTCTCAGGAAAGCAGACACAAACATGTATTAATGATAAAGAGGACTGATTATAAGGCCGCGGCTGTAAGTAAACAGTTTATAAAGGGCTCTATGCTGTGCAAATGGTTTGGAATAAGGGTCATAAAAGGAACATGAAAGGAAAGTACATCACATATGCATTCAAAGATTTATGCCTTATCCACTGCTGGTACGGGGGCTTTGCCGGAGACACACATTGCTGCTGTTGCCATGGTGCAGTCTGAACTCAGCTCTGTATTAGTCTTGTTCTGCCTAATAGGAAGAGACTGCAACACTACACTCAGCATGTGATAACAAACACAAAAAAGCACATAGCCTAAAATATAGTTTAAACGAAGGATTTATACGAAATCCTGCATTTTAAGAATAAATGTAGTTATTAACAGATAGTATGCTTTTAAGTATATCATAATGAGAAATATACACATGTCCAATATATATATATTAAAACATTAGATGATGATTCTTAATTATGCCTAGGTATAACACAGGACTTGTGTAACAGCACACTGTAAACAGGTTGCAGATTATAGCTTACAAAACCGAATATAGGTCTTCTGTGGATTAATACTCCCTATTAAAATTCCAATTATATAATCAGTTAAATCCAAGTGCTTTATATGCTCGTGAGAATCAATGCGAGGCCACTGATGACGCTGTGGGTGTTGGCTCGGTCAGACAGAATGATGCAGCTGAATGTTTCACTCCTTTTCCTTTTATTGCTCCTTTCCTGGGAGAAGCCACAAATCAGCTGCACAACACAATTTAACATCTGCCCTGTCTTTTCTTGTCAAACTGCCCTTAGCGAGTATGGATTAATGAGCAAGAGTCATGTATGTAATTACCTTGGGTGTTTTGAGATATTAAATTAAAAAGCAAGTCTTAATACAAGCTTAGTTTGACACATACTTTACTGCCAGGGTGGGTAATTAAAATTGCAAATAAGACTTATTGATTTATTTGTCATAGATAAACACGACTTGTGTAAAATCCAGGGGCTTGTCTTACAAAGCAGGATCTTTTGCAAGGTAGCTATAATTGTGCACAGTTTGATCTAAAGCTAGATTTTTCTGTATTAAAATGCTGGGTTGCTTTTTAAAATGGACTTTGTCACCATGGTAACCTGGTTTTTTTACCTAATCTGATTCTGTGCAGGTTATGTGCAGGATCACAGATCGCAGGATCACAGTCAGCTACTAGATACCTGTTCATTCTGGAAATGGAAATATTTTTTTATTAACCCACTGTGGTTTGGTAGCTGTAGAGCAGACCTGTTATAGCGCCGAGAGATGGGGTGGGATGTAAAGTTTATAGTGTACAGAATATGCTTATTTACATTTGATTTCTAATGCTTGCACACTTACTTGAAATTCAAATATATAGACACTACTTTCAAAATTAAAAACAATGGAGCTGTATTGATCGCATGGTCGTCACTGTATGCAACTGCATTTATTTTAAATGAAGTTCAGTCTGTTTGCTCAGATTCCCTTAATTCAATTACAATATTAAATATTTCTGTAACATTACATGTAAAATTAGTATTTAAAAATCTTTTAGTAATTTTAGTAATTATTTTGCTGATACAGTGATGAAAATGTGGTTGGGATTTAATAACTGTTTTAAAAATATCAATTTCAAAATGAATTTTGTTTTTATATTTAAGGGATTTATGTTTTTTCATATTAAATAAATGTATATATTTAATACAATACTCAATAATTAGCAGTTATGTTTTGAGAACGAACTAAAAAACATTCTAAAGACTTTGTAAACCTACGGCTAAAAAATTCACAGTTGTCATTTTTAAAAAAAAATTTAATAATTGAACATCCAAAACATTTTTTTTTCACCAGGTAACAAACATATACAAATATAATAAGTACACACACCAACCTATATTATATTTGAAACCGCAGAGCACCAGTTAAATAATTTATTTAACAAATTATGTTTTAACAATCAGATTAAAAGCATTGCAAAAATTCCATTGGTCATATGATATTTCTATTTTGACTCGATGTGCAAGCAATAACTTTCAAGGTATAGGACCTTGGAAAAGTCCTTCAAACTATAAATCTCTACTATAAAATAAACAAAGGAGGGATAGCCATTGGGATGATGCTACCAAACCTTGCACTGACCTTGTTGAGACGCTAGGTAAACCTCCATCCAAAACTAATTGCTCATAACGAGCATTAACAAAGGAAGGTGAAAGAAGTGTCTTAAATGCCAGGACCTGATTAATGTGATGAAATTGACAATTATATATAAAATGGTATAATGTTTTAATGTTTTTTTTATTTTAGATTACTAATTATAGGTACCAGTTTAAAGCTAGAACATTTTAAATAAATAGTAAGATTTATGAGTAAGCTCGTACGTAGTGACCACAAAATGTTTTATAAACCAATAGCCGACCCGCAGTGTAGCATACGCTGCATAATTGAGCCATTCAACAGTATAACGTTGTCTGTCCTGTTTCTGGAAGTGTTCATGTAGTCAGCATATTTTTGAGCAGACTGTATAACTGGTTCTGTGACTAAGAACAATGGATAGCATGTCTCCGAAGGCATTCTGGAGTTTCGTCTATGACATTTTCTCTAGAAATATGCGACTGACTCAGGTAACAAACAGGAATGTGCATAATACTGAAGGAATTATTGTTTTATGAGAATTGGTAGGCATGTTAGGAAACAAAAAAAAGGGGGGGGGGGGCTTTCCCATGGTTCAGCAGATAAAAAGATGGGTGGGACTTTGTCATGTGAATCCCATCGTTTGGGGACTTAGTCCTTTATATACAGTATATACTGTCGATGTCAAACCTTATATCCATTTTCTTTAAACGTCAAGAAATAGTTTTCTCCGGCAGGGACACCATATTTTTGACTCTCAGTTTATGATATACTTGTTAACTTCAAAGTGCCATGGATTTGTACTTTGCTGTTCTCTCCTAATTGTTAATAAAGCTGCAAATTTGGACTTATTAGGACATATGGTTTGGAGCTGATTTTTCTACAACTAAGGATTTTGTAGTAAACTAAAAACTGCCAAAATATGGAACAGCATTCTCCGCCTAGTCCTAATCTTCTTGTGTTTGGCATTTCGGTTGTATAACAATGGACTTATTGCAATACTACAGTATATCACCTATGATATCTATTTCTTGGAGCCAAACTGAACAGACAGACACACACACACACACACACAGTAAATGGAAAAGTGTGGAAGTTGTTGGGGACCGAATCCCTCAGGCATTTCAAAATGTAAGATAGAAGAGGGGTCTTTATTCCATGCTTAGAGCAAGATATACCCCTATCATCTGTGCTTGTTTGCTTTAATAGTTGATCCCATAGTAGTCCTCTGTGTTTTGATGACCTGCAATGTGCTCCTGTGTGCTCACCTGCCTAGTATCTCTCAGTCACTCTGAACACTACCTCAAGGGGGCTTAAATCAATTTACAGAAAGACTTTTGGGTGTTGGCTTCACTTTCCGTGTACCGTCAGGAGGAATGTGATAGTATGTTCCAGGTGTACATTGCACAGCATCTAACACCAATTAGGCACAACAGTAAAACCACCATGAGGTGCAGTAAACAACATTATCTTGTTTTAATTTCATCCTTCAAGAGGTGAAATTACGTAAAAGAGGTAATTCGTCACTGTGCTTACACCGATCAGGTATAACATAGTGACCACTTTTTAAATTTTGTGTTAGTCCCCATTTTGCTGCCTGGAATCTGGCACTGAGATGTTCACAGAAGATCCTTTTTCTCAGTTGCGCGGTGGGTCTTTAATGGATTGTCCAGCACATCTCACAGATGCTTAATTGGATTTAGATCTGGAAATTTCAACGAAAGATCATTTTAATTTTTTTTCAAAATGGGTAATATTTTTATTTGTTCGATTGTTTTCGTTGCTAGATAAACTATTACGGAATTCTTAAACAGTCTTTATAGCTTTTCTAATCGTAATTTTATATAAATGTTGATCAACTTGTTAGTTTGGATGACTCATTAATGATTTTCCCTTTAAGTATTACATATTACAGGGTGAAATTCACAAAAAGAAACATCAATTGTTACATCTTCTTTTACTCCTGTCTCTAATCCAAGATTTTCTTCTCTGTTATTAAGCATCTGGTTTTATAATTTGCTCTGTATGTTGCCTGATGTTTTATCTTTGTATAATTAGAGATATTCCCTCGTCCTAATGAAGATGATTATGGCGCTGCTTCTGCAGTGGTTAACATTACATGGTAAAAGTGTGATCAGATGGTTTGTAATAGATTAAATTAAAGACTTTGCCGATGTGCTACAGAGTGAGGCTCTGATTTGTTTGGTAGAATGTGGGTGTACAAGTATTTACAGGCTTGATTAAAATTGTAAGGTCTAATCGGGTTAACAGAAGACTTTCATAGATGTAAGACTGTTTTGGGGGTTTGTTTTAATGAATATGCAATTTGGGACATTTTACTTAAGGTTGTAAATTGTAGGATGAATTGCAAATTCATTTAACATTTAACATTGACACTAACAAAAATTAAGATTCTGTACCCCTAAAGAGATTTTAAAAACTATTCTAGCTTTATTAGGATGAGTACGTGTACAGTATGCATGAAATAGACCTTTAGTAAAGTAAAAAGCTTTTTTTAATAGTCAAAAAAATTAAATAAAATAGGTAATGAAATTTAAAGTTGGGTCTGAAAATGTTGTTTTAATTGCCACTACTTATTAAAGGCATTTGCATCAGTTTTATGATATTTGGCATTTTATAACTAGTGAGAGGATGAGTGAATGCATAAAAGGAAGAATTGTTGTTGGTGTGGAGGATGGATGAATGACTAGATGCTGTTTTAAAAGCTTTTACAGTTCTTTGAATTCATTAGCATGAGTTTTATGCACTGACATTTTATGACGGGTGAATGGATTATTGAATAGATGGATGGATAATTAAAATAATGGGTGGGTGGATGGGTAGGTGTATAAATGATAAATTAATTAATAGGTGGATAAATGGTGCATGTGTATGAGTGGATGGATGAATGCATAGATGATGTTTTAATAGCCTTTACATTTCTTTAAAGATATTAAAGTTGTGTCACATTTGGGAGTTTAGGAGGGGTGGATGGACGAATGAATGGATGAAAGGATAGATGTGAAGTGGGTAAGCAGCTGTTTAGATGGGTGGATGGATGGCATGTTGATATGTAAATGGATGGGTTAAAGCAGGCATTCTAATATTTTGATTGTGATTGACCAGTCAGTCCCACATTGCACGATGGTAGATCTTTGTGGAACACTCCACAAGTTTAAGGAAATAAAGGATGCAGAGACAGGCAAATGTCTTGGTTAATTATGCTAATCAGTGCTTTTATTACAGCACACGATCAGAAGCACTTATACACATGCGCACACACACACCATTCATAAACAGTGTACAGACATGTCCCCTTCCATTACTGCATCTCTTTTACATATAGGTTACACTCAAACTGCTTATGCTATTGGGCAGGTCAATGTAATTGACTGGCATACTTGGCACCATAGTTACGCTAATTTCCAGAACGTGATTGGAGCTGGTAAAGCAGGGGACATCTTGCATGCGATTGAGTTGCGTGTGGTACATTGAGCAAATTCAGAGCGTGCTATCAGACTTGGAACATTGCTTTTTAAATTTCAATTAGCCTGAACTGGTTGCCACATTCAAGTTCAGGTAATTTATTTTTATCACGCTTTATATAATAGTGCGTAGTCACAAAGCAGCTTTACAATGTAATGAGCCCAAACCCCCAAAGAGCAAGCTAAAGCGACAGTGGCAAGAAAAAAATATATGTTGTCTGTCTTGTTTTTCTTTTAGGAAGAAACATTAAGAGGCAGCATTAACAGTTTAGGACAGCCATGAACAGATTGTTTAGAAATCAGGTGTCTTGTATTTAACAGTTGAAAAAATTATATAAACTGTAAGTACAGGGCGGCACGGTGGTTAGCACATTTGTCTCTCAGCACAGGGGATTCCTGGTTTGTGTTCCAATCTGGGTGGAGTTTTCATACTCTCCCCATGTCCGCGTGGGCTTCCTCTGGGTTCTCCAGTTTTCTCCCACAGTCAAAAAAAAAAAAGGATTAAAATGTAAATTGAATGTTCTACCTGCCCCATATAGTGTGTTAGTGTGTGTGGCAGTGTGAGTGAGTGTGCCCAATGATAGGTTGGCACCCTGTCCTGAGTGTATCTGCCCATCGCCAAAAGTCTGTATGGGCATGGAGAACCCCAACCTTCGTAGATCGTCAAGTAAAAGATAATGAATGAACTAATATAATAATTGTTATAGCCACAGTGGTCTGGCAGTGCCATGGATAAAATACTGGCGACACCAAGATGACACCTCAAAAAAAAAAAGACACACTTGGAGCTAATAAAGCTCAGTAATTATTTACTAAACAGAGTATGAATGAAACACAGTGCAGCATATGACTCATTAATGTGTTTTGTGTTTAATGACAGAGCTGACGTTTATGTATTTGTTTAAAAAAATTGTGCCATTGTGTCGATGGACCCATCTGCTTTGAAAAAATAATTTTTAGTCCTGCAAACTGACATCTAAATGAAGTCAAATGCCTCTGCTGGGCAGTTTTGTTATTTGCTGGCTGTGTAAAAGTATCCAAACATAAGAAAATGTGCCACATATTTGACAGAATTTTTTGGATAAACCTACTTATGTAAATTTGCCTTTTCACCACATGAAAGTCCAGCCCATCCTCACTGATGAATTTTTGGCTGCCTGCTTGAGAATTGGCATCAGCAGCTACTGGCCGGTCTACTCACACCTTGCTGACACCATTCAGTGCAAATCATCATAATAATATTGTTTTTTTTAATTGAATTTCCGTGTATTGCTAATATTATAAACATTATGTGTGTAAAAAGGTTTAAAAATTAAAAAAAGATCAATCCTACTAGATTACGATGACCTGTTTACTGGAAAAAGTAGATCTCAGTGTGGGTTTAAGGCTAGATGTTATAAATCAATAAATGAGTGAAATAATGGATGAATAAATGCTTTGGTGCTTCCACCTTACAGACAAACAAGCAGCAGGAATGGTTTGTAAACCTTACATTTCCCTTACATTTCTGCATAAATTTGGCTTTGAAAATCTCTAGTGAAGATAAAATGACCCCAGGTAAAATATCATATTTGGTCTTTTATTTATTTTTAACACCACTGTTGGAAGATAGATGGGTCAGTGGGTTGGTTGATTGATGATGGGGGGGTTGAACTTTTATCCATAGAGTAGAATGAAAACAGGCATAAACAACTTAACCTGGCATCGTTAATAACATTTTAATTGTTTTTCTCACGGGCATGTCAATCATACAACTCGTATTTGTATTTTCTATATGGTAGGTGCAGAGCTTATTTTGAAGAATTTAAAAGATAGGCAAAAGCAAATGTGATGAGTGACAAAAAAAATCTCTTGTTTAGTCATCAATCAGAATTATTTTTGTTGTTTTCAGCCTTTATTAGCAACGTCCTTTAGCATCTGTCTAGTGATATACTGTATTCAAAAATCAAGCCAACAGAAAATAAATATTAACAGAACACAATCCCTATTGGTTCTTTTAGTTAAAGGTTCCACTAACATAATGGTTCCAACACAGCAACCACAGATTGTTATAAATGTAAGCAGAAATTCACTATTTTGTACATAATGTATTAAAGACTGGCACATTCATTTTTAAAGAGACCATGAATAGTGGATATGGATCTGGCATGTAAAGTCAAAGTTGACCTTGACTACAGTTTTATGGCAATAGATAGGAATGACTTGGGGGTTGTAGAGGAAAATCTGTTGCTTTGAGATCAGCATTTCTCTTTCAGGCAAAAATGTTGTGAAGGGGGTGAGAAACGTTTGTTATGGATGTAAGCTTGGATTTTATTCTTCTCTTTCCTTCTTCTTCTTCTCTTTTTTTTCATGATGTTTTTCCACTAAGGATTCATTCTGTTCAAGATTTCAAGTGTAAAAAAATTATTTGTGTTAAATTTAAATGATTGTCAGTCTGTGGAAACCTAATCCATCATCTCATTATCTTCACTGCTAGATCTATTAGGGTCCCGGGGTAACGGGCAGGTGTCCCTACACCCATCCAGGGGAGATCATTTCGGGCACTGGGCAGATACACTCAGCATAGGGAACATCGTTGGGAACACACTCAATCACACAGACACACACAACACACACTATATAGGGGCAATTTAGAGCAGCCAATTCACCTTGAATCCATGTTTTTGGACGGTGAGAGGAAACTGGTGAGCCCAAACATGGAACCATGGGGAGAACATGGAAACTGCACCCAGATTGGCAAAAGGTTGGCTTGGAAAGAATACATGTGTCTAAAAAAAACACCCCCGAAAGCATAGAAGAGGAGTAAAGTCATATTGCTTTAAAAAACACAAGCACGAGCAACTTAAGGGGCTATAGGTACAATGATACTGCCAAATTTCAACATCGTTAAATTGTTCGTTAAAAGATGCGGGATGAAAAACGTCTAAAAAATTTGTGCGAGTATAAAAATAAGAAAAGGTTGGCTTTTGCAAGCCTAATTAATAAAACTGCTTTCAGAAGGTGGACATTTATTTTATAATCCAGTACTGAAAAAAAGGATTTATAAAATGAATGTGGTGCGGCATTTGAGGGTAGACATTTAAATAACTTGCATATTTTAAGGCCAAAAATTAAGTAATGAATAAAATGTTTCAAAGTTAGCTTTTTAAAATAATTTATTCTACTGTTGATGTTTGTTTGGCGAGTCAGCATTACTGCATGCTTGATTTAATGCATCTATCAGCAATACGTGTGACTGAATAATTTTAACTTACTTTATAGATAATTGGATTCTTTTTGTTGTAAAGTTGATATTGCAGTCTTTTCTCCTTCACTGTAAATGTTGATCCCTCTTTTGGTTCATGTTGTTTCAAAGGTTAGAGTTTTTGGATCAATTGGGGACAAATATAATATAATTTTGAACACTCCAATTAAGTTTAATAACTTAATTTAAAAAAAAATCATATATTATGCTTACTGCCTAGAACCCCAAACCCCCCCCTCCCCCACAATCACACACTCCCCAATCCACACACTTAAAATCAAGCTCATGTGGATTTGTTGCTTTAATCCAATAATGGCATTATTTTACAGTTCCTTTGTGGGTTTAGCTGAAGGATTATGATGTGACCTTTCAGGGGTCCAGTGCATAGTGGCCAAATATGCTGCCAAGTCTGTGCATGTATTATTCATCAATACTGCTGTTAAACAACTGAATCCTATAACGTCTTTGAAAAAGGAAGTGTGTCTTTGTTTGATTCCCATGCTTTTCTTGCTCTTCTCTTTGTATTGTACCCCAGCACTGTCTCTGCATAAATGAGATGTTGGATGCATGGCAATTTTGTTGTTATTGATTGGGTTGCAGTATAGCTTGTATAAAATCTTAACATCGAAAAGGAAGCATGTCTGAGTTTAGTATCCTTCCACTTTTAAAAGTCCTAAATTCACTTCATGTGCTGTCATGCTCTTAGTCAAGTGTATGTACAGTCCTTAAAGCATCACCCATTTTATTGTTACTTTGGCAAGTAAATCAGTTCATATGGTCACCATAAATTTTATTATAATGACATTGGTGGCTAATGTTTTTTTGGTTATTTAATGTAAATCAATAAAAATATTTCATACTGGCAGTTTATTATTACCTGTTAGACTTAATAAAACAGAAAATAATTACATAAAAATACATAAGAATAGAGGTATAACAAGTTTTAAGCTCCATCTTTATACTACAGATTATTATTTTAGTGCAGAATCTTAAAATTATTGTACGTCATTGTCATGCACTCACATTAATCAGAGTGAAGCACTCGCCACTAGCAAGCTTATGTGGGCAGTCGTAGGCTTGTGATTAAGAAACGAGCCTTGCAACCTGAAACCTGAAGGTCCCTAATTTGATTCCCGTCCTACCAAGTGCCCTTGGGCAAAGAACCTAATATCAAATGCTCTCTGGGTGCCGTGAACACTTCTATAATATTATCTGTGTCTCACAACAAAAACAGAACTCTACATGTTTAGAGCCTGTTTCTGCTGTTACTATTTCACCTTTTGTTACTAAAACACATGGCAGTTTATCGACCATGTTAGTCAGTTATTAATAGGACATAGTTTTCTGATGTATGCAAAAATTAAAATGGTGAAAAATTTACTAAATAAAATTCTGAAAATTTTATAGTTTACAGTTGTTATGTTTGTTTCACAATATTAGTAATTGTAAAGCGATTTTGCAAAGACTTTTCCAGACTATTGCATTATCATCAAGGTTGTCTTAAAAAAAAATAAGCCTAACGACCCAAAAAGAAAACTTTTTAAAACACTGTTTATGTGCTAGGATGGCACGGTGGCTTAGTGGTTAGCATATTCGCCTCTCAGTGCTGGGGATTCCCGGTTTGAATCCCAATCTAGGTGGAGTTTGCATGTTCTCCCCGTGTCTTTGTGGATTTCCTCCGGGTTCTAAGGTTTCCGCCCACATTCCAAAACCATGAAGGTAAATTGAATGCTATAAACTGCCCTCTATAGTGTATATGTGTATTTGACTGTGTGAGTGAGTGTGTACCCAGCGATGAATTCGCGCCCTGTCCTGGGTGTATCTGCCCTGCGCCCGAGATGTTCTCCCCTGGATGGGCATGGGGAACCCCCCCACGACCCTCATAAAAGAATAAGCGGAAGATAATGAAGGAATGAATGTTCATGTGCTCTGTAGGCACACAATTAATTAATTATTATTTATGAATTCATTAAGAGAATAAGCTACATGCATTACTGCTGGTAGTAATGTTGTTTGTTAATACAGAGAGTCATATTTAGTCATAATTCTACAACTGAATAATGCTTTACGATTACTACATGCCCTTATGTCAGCAGTGGCTAACCAAACACTGTCAGTGATTACAGAAGCTATTAAATGAACAGTTTCTCTGAAGCTTTATTCCAAGCTGTTCTAACACTGAGTTCTATTGTTCTATATTTCCCAGAACTGTTTGTAATAAGCCTATTTTAAGTCCACCAATAGCTTTCTCCTGCTGAAGAGACCAAGTCCATGCCAGCGCAGTAGCCATGACAGCTATTCTTATGGAAACACATTGGTTATTTAACCATTTTAGAAAGGCAGCTCGCCAGCACAAAATATATTCTGAGCTTTTTTTCAGATTTTTCAGATTCAACAACAGTTGCATTTGAGCAACTACAAATGTTGAGGACATAAAAACAAATATCAGTGTCGTAACCTGCTAGTAAGTGAACTACAGCCTGAGCAATGGCTTAACTAAATGAACTATTAACCCAGCATTTAGTGAGGGTCTGATTGTCCTATATTGCAGCTGAAAGTGTGTAGTGACAGCTGGCTTGAAAACAGCCTTCAAGGATTATTCTTTGAATTAACGGGGAAAATTAACGGATTTATGATAATCTAATCCCGATTTGTTTAATTCCAACCATGGCACTTTTCTTTCCTTCTGCCACCTCTGGACAACCTCCAGGCTCTAGTAGCTCGCCGGTCTGCTCTTTGCTCTCTCACCTTTTTTTTTTTTTTTTTTTTTTTTTTTACATCATACTGTTTAAACCCAATGCATCAAAGTTGTTTTTTTTTTCGTTTTGGATTTGTATTGCTACAGTGAGATTAGTGTTGAACAGAGTGATATGCAGCAGGGTTCATACTGTGTAAGCCTCTCTTTGGGACACATCCTGTTCGAGTTATGTATTACTGTTACACAGTGTGTTGATGCTGTATCATCATGGACTGTTCAGTTATCCTTTTGTGAACCTGGTATAGTGCAGTGAGATAAGATTTACTTATATATTTAGCCATTTTGCAGATTTTGTATTTAAAGCAACTTACAAGTAAAAAAAGTAACACAAGTGTAATCAATTAATTAAAAAGAAACAAACTGAACTGCGGTATAATTAAATACTGCCTATTTGCAAATCTGGTCTGAGGTCTATTTGTCTAAATAACCCTCACCCCTCCAAAAAAAAAACAATGAAATTTAACTTCCTTTTCTTTGTTTTAATATTTAAACAATATATGATCGTTGACAAAATGACAAGTGACGAGTAACCAGTACAAAATGTTTTTTTTTGTTTTTTTTTACATCCAATAGGCAGTTTTGTATTATTTTAATGCACAGTTATTTTTTTGGACACTGCGTCTGTTGTTCCCTAACGCAAATGCAGATTTTTATTCATTTAGCATTATTGTTATTACATTTTTGCTAAGATAAAAAAAAACAACTTAAAACTGTGCTTGCTGTCAGGGTCAAAAAAGTGACATCCTCATATGCCTTGTCGTTGACAGTGACACTAGTTGTGTAGCTTTGAGCCAGTTCATTTAGAGCATGTCATGTTGAATTCTTCTCGAAGCTTATTTACTAGCTCTTCTATATAAGTAGCACTTCAAAAAGGTGTTGCGGATTGTGACCCGTATCCTGGGGATGCATCTTAGCCTGCCTGTGAGT
>JAOUQT010311968.1:0-14915 GCA_025769995.1 Xyliphius kryptos | reverse complement strand
CGAGACGTTCTCCCCTGGATGGGCATGGGGAACCCCCCGCGACCCTCATAAAGGAATAAGCGGAAGATAATGAATATTACAATACCACACACGCAAATACACACAAACACTTGTACACTCATACACATTAAAATACACACACACACACAAATACACTCAAACATATACATACATGCACGCCCACACGCAAAAATACAGTCATCTGCACACACAAATACATGCGCACACACACAGCTTTCTACAAGATGTTGGCGTTTGTTTTTGCTAGCTGATCCAGCAGAGCATTAATGAGGTCAGACACCGATGCTGGACTTGAGGACCTGACTCACTCTCTGATCTCTGATCAGTTCATCCACACTGAATATCACACTTCAAACCCTGCTGTACAGCTCTAGAGGGACAGAAACAGGCCTTCCCTAAACTAGTCCCACAAAGTCACAATTGTGCTTGATTCTATACACCTGTGGCTTTGGGACAGAATTAATGACTCAAGTTTAATGATTAAGAGATATGTTCTAAATTTAGAGTCCATATAGTTTCAAGTTTAAAGCCGCAATTATAAATTTACCAACAGGTTTCCTCTTCTATGAAACATAAAGTGTTTGCATGATTAATACACAAGGTCACGCACAAACCGGGGAAAAATAACTTATGTGGAGGTGACATCACGCACCATAATACAGAGAGAAGGCGAGTGAGAGTACTTTAAACCACAGAATAGCTTGGCAGTTTCTATTCAGAGCTTTACATCAATGAGGTCACAGCTCATAACGTTTCCATCTCACAGTCCAAGTTTCAGTGCGAGACCAACATACCTCACTAAAGACGAGCCTCTTGAAACGTCCCTGTCATTTCGGGTGGTTTCTGAACCCAAGATTACCAGCAGCACAGCTTCACATTTGAACCAGGGACTTTCCAAACGGAACGACTTTCCTAATTCGTTTGGAATGATCTCTCTGCACGCCATACTGCAGACTCACAGTGCATTTCCCAATTTCAATGTGAACGAAGGAGCATTTAAACCTTTTTAGTCTTTGATGCACGAGGTGGAGAACCTGCTCCAGAAAAGCTTTCGTATCATAACTAGCGGAATAGCAGTACTGCATTACAGTGGAAAACCTGATAACAATGTGAAAGTTTGAAAGGCAATTGTTGAATGAGTGATGGCTTTGAAGTTTATTTATTTCAAATGAACGTATTATTGTAGAGTGAGGTTTGGGGTAATTCAAAATCTGAAATGAATATGTGGAATGAATATAGTGTGAGTTCAGACTATGCTATCCAAGCGGTTTCTTTCTTACTGGAATTTATCAGTAGGTTTTCCAAGGACACGATAAGGAATGACTGAGCCAAGTTTCAGCTTTGTAGGTACTCGCCAAGACCCCAATCCATCCGAGGAGTTGGGTTTCAATGGCGATAGCGGACAATCGGACGGAGGAAAGCGAGATTCAATTTTTCCAATGACATGATGGGGAAGCACGATGCCAAGTTTCAGCCTTGTAGGCACTAGAGCAGTCCCCAATGTGGACACTGAAGGGATCTTGTGTTCGATGGCAATAACGAACGACCCACAGAATTAAGGAAAGTAAGAACCAGTTAATACCAAGGACATGGTAGAGAATCACCAAATTTCAGATTTGTAGCTCAGTTCATCTGAGGTGCTGCTTTCGATGGCGATAGGGAACAAACAATCAAACGAATTCCTGAAACTAAATAAACCTACTACCCCCCCCAAAAAACCCACCCCCGAGCCATTTTGGCAGCCCACTCTGGCACTCCAACACGGGGCAGGTGTCTCTCTGCGGGCTGGAGCAGCTGCCACCAAGCAACTGGCAATTACTGTGCATGAAACCCATAGTATTAGGAAAGTATTGAATATCTCTATACAAGACACGATTGTACAGACACAAGTGTTTTTTGCAGCCTTAAAGACGACAAATTAATGTCAGCATGACGTTTAGTTCAGCAGCCGGATCGTATCTGGGTTTGGTATCAGAAACATTCTGCTTTGACTACGACCCACGTTTTTGTCTTGTTTGTAAAATTTTCTCATTTTAAGATTCAGAAAAGATAGTAGATAAGTAACTAAAAACCTGAGCAAGACATCTTCAGATAACTAATAATCCAGTAAAGTTGTGATGTCATTCTGTAGTCCTTGTAACGCCTAAATTTGCCATTCTGTGTCTATGTCTAAGTGGAAATGAATGGTGTTAATAGATGGCAGTAAACAGAAGGGAATAACAGACTTTTATTTCGTAAATTCTGGCCTGTGAGCTTCTTGAGAAGTATTAGTCATCCATACTTTGTGATCATGTTTCCTGCAAATAACGTAAATGGTAATTTAGACATAGGAAGTTATTTGTGGTCATAGTGGTTAATGTTCATCTTTGAGCGCTGGGGATCCAGGTCCGAAACCTGATCTGGGTTGGAGTTTCCGGTGTCCGCGTGGGTTGCCTTTGGTTCTTCAGTTTCCTCCCACATTCCAAAAAACATGGATTCAAGGTGAATTGACTGCTCAATTCAATTTAGCCCAAACTAAATTGCCCTATTTAGTTAGGGAGAGAACCGAATGGACGAATGGTCACTTCTTGGCAGCCTTTTGGGGGGTTTTTTGAAAAAAATATAAATAAAAAAAAAATCTAATTTTTTAACTAACAGGGAGAAGAAGAGAAAAAAAAATGTTCACAATATCACTCATTACTCTCTCCACCAATCACTATTGTTGCTACACAAACCATGTAGAGGGCGACACATCGTGGGCACCTTCTCTGTGGTTTGTTGAGAGTATGTAAACCTCCACAGGGTTCTAAAGAGTATGTCAAATGAATTAGTGACCGAAGCAACGGTATGGATTTGGACACACACAGTCACATACACATACACTTACGTATGTATATACATACGCACACATACACATGGAAACAGACACATACATACACACAAGCCCACAATCACACTTACCTAAGGATGCAAGCATGCACACACAGACATATACCCACATGCAAACACGCACTTTTGCACACGCATGCACACACACCCACATGCACACGGACACAACAACACGCACTTTTGCACACATGCGCACGCTTGCATACACACACAAACAGAACCTCTCCCTTACTTATAAAAAGTAGAAAATGATTAAAACTAAATCTGTATTTTCAGTACTGTGGCTGAGTATTGTCAGAATGGTGTGTGGTGGGATGTCCAACCTGACTGAAGAGAAATGATAACGATTTGGATAATGATTTCCCGATTGCTTTCTGGCTCCGATATCGTCAGCAGTTTCTGAATTTAAAGAGGCTGAAATGCAGAGTGACGCCTCAGGATCTGTGAAGCATAAAGACCCACCCCCCCCACCCTGCTGTTTACCTTCAACCTGTCCACAAGGTTCAGCACGCAGACTCAGATCGCATCAGTGTCTCTGTGACACGACATTTTAACCACAATCGTCAATCAATTAAAAGGTTTATTTCTTAAAGCAACTGTACACAACTAAACCCGTCTCAAAAACAAAGTGGCTCCTTAACAAACATCACTACCCTCCCTCTGCACTTCCTCCAAACAGCTGGAACACATAAACGTTACCATCATGACTTACGTACAACCCTCAGTCTGAAACAGAACTCCCAGCTCAGAGGAAGGGGGAACTTGAATATGACTGACTTTAATATCAGTGAACTCTTCTTTTGATTGTTCGACTGAAGTAAATGAACCAAGTAACACAAATAGCGGAAAATAAAAGACTGTAATTCATCCAGTAAAGTAGGAACAAATCTTAAAGCTCTGTTGCCTATGAAAGATATGAAAGAAAGTCTATTAAATAAGGAAACCTTAAGCTCTGCATGTGGTAAATGTTTAATGGGAGGCCTGTTACACACCATGCATCATGCTGATGAGACGGCAGGGTTGTGCTCTGTGTGGGTTTAAACTTTAGGAAATGTCCTAACCGGTACTTTCAGGGTTTGCATAACCTTTGCTTGAGATTCAACGCTTCACCCATCATGAGACCAACACAACGACCATCTACACACCCACTGACTGTGATGAACATTACGTAACTCTACATGACTTAATAGCTTCATTAACCATATTAGCAAACATCAGAAATGGTAAAATGACTGTGACTAGGGATGAAAATCATTTTTACAATTAAGTGTGACTAAAAATATTACAATTTATTAACTGTAAGAGCGCCTCAACCTCGTCATGACAACATACTGGTAGCCGAGACTCTGGACCAAGTGGTGCAACTCGATCGGAACAAAAATAATGTTCCATTTACACAACACTTCTCTGTTTAACTTTGTCCCTAGAGGAAACACGTAATTTTCTTTCAAATGAATATGAATGTATATGCTAAATGGCAAAGACTGTTCAAAGGTTTAAGCACTCAAAACCTATTGTTTTTGCTCTGATTTCCCCCTAATATTATTGTTCTTTTATCAGGTAAAACAAGTTGGGTAGCTAAGACCACAGATCCTACAGACACCAAACTTGGAGGGTAGGTGCCTGTACCAAAATTCACACCGATTGGCCTATAATAATTGGCCTTGTATTGTGACCTCTAACCAGTACCAATACATTTTCTCAGACTAGACACATTTTCAGACCCCAAACTTGGCAATCACGATGCCAAGTCAAAGCATTATTGTTGCTTGAGAAGTAGGAGAATTAGTCAGTGAGGGCTTTGGCGTTTATATGTACAGATGCAAATTCAATACTTTTATTAATCATTTGATATAAAGAATATGAAAGTGGCATAATTGTTGGTACCAGACTGCTTATGTATAACTGCTAATTTAAATAAAAATAGTGTTTTTTGTTAAAAGAAACACAAACACGGCTCAGCAATAGATTGGCTGCCCTGTTTTGGGTGCATCTGCCCCGCACCCGAAACGTTCTCCCCTGGATGGGCATGAAGAAACCCCCACCACACCTGTGTGACCCGAACAGAAGATGAAGTGGAAGATAATGAATGAATGAAACACAAAAAAGGCTTTACAACAATGAGCAAACGGAAAGGCTACAGTAACTATTCATTACATCTTACAACATATTACACACTTATCATGAAGAACACAAACTGTGCAGCTTTAAGTGCACCTCCAGCAGCAACACTGTGTCTGACCCACTGGTACCAGAACACCACACACTAACACTCCTACACCACCATTTTACCATACACCTCTGAAACTTGGCTCCATTATTCCTTATGGTGTCCTTGGAAAACCGACTGATACATTCCTGTAAGAAAGTAACGGCATGGACACCATAGTCCCAACTCACAGTATATTTCATTCCACATATTCATTTCAGACTTTTAATTGCCCCAAACCGCACTCTATAATAATAATACATTCATTAAAAATACAGTGAAGAAAATAAGTATTTAAAAACCCTGCGATTTTGTGGAAGTTCTCCCACTAAGGAAAAATGAAGAGATCTTTGGTGCATGTCCACTAAGAGATATAACCTTTTAAATAATTAAATAAATTGCAGGGTGTTCAAATATTTATTTTACTCACTTTATACAAACTCCAACAGCCATCACTCATTCAAAAACAATCGCCTTTTAGCTTTTACGCTGTTATCCACCAAGTTCTCCACCAGAGCGCAGCATGGGTGCTCCGCTAGTTACTTTTTTAAAACTGTTAAAAACACTATAATAAAAAAGGTTTGGAGTTTCTGTAATAAGGAGATTCTCTAATAAGTGGCCAAATTTCAGAACACCATTTATGTAAAAAAAAATTAAAAAACAGCCATAATGAGTTTAGCTCTCATCAGGAAATGGCTTGCTGTTTATATTTTAAATCGTAAAATATTAATATAAGGTGTGTATATATATATATATATATATATAAAGGCATTGATACAAATATAAAGCACTCAGCTGTGCGTTATTGTCAATAATGTCACGGCTGGACAATCTGTTAAACCAATCAGATTTAAGGAGCAGAGCTAGTGGTTTTATAATGTACAGTAGGTGCTCTGAATAAAGAGGCCATCAGTGAATCTACAGTAGATATTCTAAAAATAGGAAGCACTCGGGACTCTGGATCTCTGGCTGGATAACCAACATCAAAAGCTGGTTGCGTTCTTTAGCTTCCTGGGCTTCTGAGTCCTGAGGCAACAGGCTGTGTTTATTTTCTCAGTCAGTTAAAGTGGGCAGTCTCAGAGTCAGGACTTTATTTTCATGCTTCGGGAACCACTAAGGAATTTTGCCGAGGCATTGTTGTGTTACTCACTCCCACAGTCTGTCTCACAGCGCAGGACTACAGAGACCTGTGTCTGTGTCTCCGTGTGTGTATGCAGTAGTGAAGTATGGACTTGTAATGAATTTTTCCAGGTGGCTCACCACTTATTTTAGGGGATTTCTGCACTGAGCTGATCTACTGTACACATACCACGTTCAGACCTGGGATGCAAAGCTGATGAAATACATTTCATTTAAAATAAAATAAGATTTAAAATGCAGTTGATTTGCTGATTTCTAATCATTTTTATTGATAAAAAAACCACCCCATAACATTGATAGCATGCTGGATTCCTTTAAAGAGGCCCGTTTACAGTGTGGCGCTCAGGGTTTTCCCATGAAACAGGGTTACTTTTGTTCTAAAGCAGTGCATGAGTTTAACCATTAGTGCTCAGGATGATTAGTTATCACATACTGCTGTGTAATAATCCAAATCGTATAATTGTGATTAAACACAAATAACCATAACACCTCCAGACAGCAGTCAGGAACACTCTATTGTTCTGTGATGTATTGATGTCATTATTACAGGAGATACAGCCCAAAGTGACGGCACTATAATAACAATGAACCTTAAATCTGATTGGCTGAGCCGTTGGTCCTGCCGTGACATCATTGACAATAACATACACCTCTGACCACTTCACAGTATCAATATAATAAATGCATGATATTTAATACATCATTTTCCCAGTGTTTTATTATAAATTGCCTTCTGTAATTTGGCCACTAGACGGCAGCATTTCATTATTAGGGAAAGCAGAAACCTGTTCCTCCGCGATCACTTTAAAACTCAGACTACATTACATCGCCGAAGCCCAGAGTAATAATGATTTGGATTTTAAATATTGCATTTAGGTGGCTTAGTGGTTAGCACATTCGCAGCTCAGTGCTGGGGATTCCCAGTTCGAATCCCAATCTGGGTTGAGTTTCCATGTTCTCCCCGTGTCTGCGTGGGTTTCCTCCTTTTCCTCCCACATTCCAAAAACATGGATTCAAGGAAAATTGAATGCTCTGAATTGCCCTGTATAGTGTGTGTAGAAGAAGTGTAAAGGAAGTGTAACTGTACTCCATTCTGCGTCGTGATTAACACCACCTCATTCCCATGACTTACTTACAATAATGCCGCCCTCCCATACCTTATTTCTTTAATACACAGTATTATAAGATTGAGACACATTTACTTTTCAGGAAAGCTTTCGATTTTGCATTCAGGAGATCATTGGTGAGGTCAGATGGCTAGGTGCAATAAATCAATAATTAAAAGGTCGGTCTTAATACTTACATTCCTATAGCTAGTTTATGTTTAAATGTTTATAATTCAGTACATTTTGCTGACTTTAAGACAAATTTAAGAGACTTTAAAGGAAAAGCTCAAATACTAATTACTAACCACTTTACTTGGTTAATTCTGGCTAATAAATTAAGACATTCTGTTTAGATCAATTTTGTTGCACTTAGCGGTTAGCATGTGTGCCACCAGGTTCGAATTCCATTGAGTTTCCATGTTCTCCCCATGTCTGTTTATTTTGGGTTCTTGAGGTTTCCTCCCACAGTCCTAAAACATGGATTCAAGGTGAACTTGCTGCACTAAATTGCCCCTATATAGTGTGGATGTGTGTTTGTATGAGTCCAGCGATGGATTGAAGCAGTGCCTGAAATACCCTCCCCCCACCCTGGGAACAGTATTTGACAGTTATAGTATCTAGAAATCTTTTACTTGCTGCTATGTCGCAGAAGGAAAGTTTACTAGCGATTTTGCTTTTAGTCAACGCATTTATGAATCAAACCTTGTTTTTTTTTTATTATAGTGTGTTGTATTTGTATTATAAAAGCAATAAGGCATTATTGTAAATGAATCATGGAAAGAGGTGTAAATTCTGTAATTTCGGGGACCAAAAAAGTATTCTGAACTGTACCCCACTTGCACATCATGCCACCAATATCACCCCTTTCCCATGGTTTATTCACAATAATACTCCACCTCCTTTCCTACCTTATTGCTTTAGTAAAAATATCTTAAACTGTATGCGAAAGTGAACAGGAAGCCAATGTAATTGTATTAAAGTGGGAGTTATATGATCCCGAGGTCTGGTGCATGTGATGACCCTGGCTGATGCATTCTGGACATGGAAGCAGTAAAACAAACTGGATTAATTAAATGGTCTCATTAAAATTAAATACGATTATCAGAGGTGGTATTTGTCGGTATTGTTTGTTCTGTTGAAACATAACGCATCATGTGCTCCACCATCCGTCAAACCACAATCTAGAGTCATCAGATCCATTTATTTTACCTATATGTCTATTAAAAGGTCTTCATTCATTACAACACATTACGGAGCGAGATAACTGATGGATTTTTCAGCCGTGACATGTCAACCATCAACCATGTGATATTAAATCAATATGAGTGCCGGTTCATGATTCCATAGCCTTCTGACAGACCACGGCACAAACTCGGTCGTCGTCAGCGGCATCACATACGAGCGATAACATCCATTAGCAAGCGGCCGTGCAGATTAACCGAGGCTGTGAGGCTGAAAATCAATTATGACAATGGGTTCTGAAACCCGAGTCTATTGGGTGAGGGTTCGATAATGTCGTTGAGCATCCTCATGAGAAACACGCCGAGGATCAAGACGAGAGCAACTCACCAGAACTCGGTTCTCCACTTTGTCCCCTTTGACCTCCAGCTTGACTTTCTTCTTAAGCACCAGCTTGATCTTCCTGCCCACAGCATCACGAACGCTCTCTGCAGATTGAAGACGAGAAGACAGAGGTTTATAGAGATGGAATAAGCATTTGTGCTCTTCCTCTGATCGCTACAGTGTAATAAATAAGGATTAAAGAGAGGACTTTTAGTTTTAAAAACATCAAAAACATAACCACAGGTAAGAAAAAGCAAAGACGAGTTAATTGGGACATTTCAGTTGCCATTTCAGTCCCACTTTTCATCATTTCTTTCTGAGTAAACATAGGCAACACCTCGGATGGATTAGGGTCTAGGTGAGTACCTAAAAAGCTGAAACTTGACTCATGAAACTTGTCATTCTTAATTGTGTCCTTGGAAAAAAGACAGCGTGGACACCATGGTCTCAACTCGCACTATAATCATTTCAGATTTTTAATTGCCCCAAACCTTATTCTATAATATGTTTGTTGAAATATATGAACTCCAAAGCAATCACTCATGCAAAAACAATTGCCTTTCAGCTGTCACGCTGTTATCAAGTTCTCCACCGTAGCGCAGCACGGGTATTCTGCTAGTATACATTACATTTAGTTATTTAGCAGACGCTTTTATCCACAGCGACTTACAAATATCCCAACTTGGTTGGATCAGAACACAGGGTTGATACAGCACCCTGGAGCAATGAGGGTTTAGGACTTTGCTCAAGGACCCACATTGGTAACTCTAGTGGACATGGGATTTGAACTCCCAACCTTCTGATTGACAGGCCAACACCCCAACCACTGAGCTACAACTCCCTAATTCTAATATTTTTCTTACCAGCCATTATATTAGATGCATTGCGTAGTTCCTATATTCAGAGTCCACGTTATCAGATCCACTGATCAGTTAGGATTTTGTAGTTCTACAGTTCCATTCTGTAGTCCATCTGTTCCTCTACATGCTCTTGTTAATCGTCTTTACTCTGCTCCCTGATGATCAGGACCATGGACAGAGCAGGTATTATTAGGGGGTGGAGCAGGTGTTCTTTGGTTGGTTGGAGTTTTGACCCTGTAACACTGATGTAATTCTGAGAATAATCAGTCACCCAAATGACGCCCTCCCCGTGGGGGTTCTGAGATCATCATCAGAATTATAAAGATACAGTGGTGTGAGAAAAAGTTAACCCCTTTATCATTTTTCAGGGTTTTTTTTGCATTTTTGTCACACTCAAGTGTTTCGGAACATCAAACCAATTTAAATATTAGTCAAAGACAACAAAGGTAAACACAAAAGCATTTTTTAAATGAAGGTGTTTATTATTGAGGGAGAAAAAAATCCAAACCTACATGGCCCTGTGTGAAAAAGTGATAGCACCCTGAACTGGTTTGGCCACTTAACAGCAACAACTGCAACCAAACATTTGCAGTGAGTCTTTTACAGCGGTCTGGAGGAATTTTGGCCCACTCATCTTTGCAGAATTGTTCTAATTCAGTTACATTAGAGGGTTTTCAAGCATGAACAGCCTTTTTAAGATCATACTACAGCATCTCAATAGGATGCAGGTCTTTGACCAGGCCACTGCAAAGTCTTCATTTAGGTTTTTTTCAGCCATTCAGAGGTGGACATGCTGGTGCGTTTTGGATAATTGTCCTGCTGCAGAACCCAAGTTCGTTTCAGCTTGAGGTCACAAACATATGGTCGGACATTCTCCTTTAGGATCTTTTGGTAGAAAGCAGAATTCATAGTTCCATTTATTACAGCAAGTCTTCCAAGTCCTGACACAGCAAAACAGCCCCAGACCATCACACTACCACCACCATAATTTACTGTTGGTATAATGTTCTTTTTTTTGTTGAAATGCAGTGTTTATTTTATGCCGGCTGTAAAGGGACATACATCTTCCAAAGAGATAAACTTTTGTCTTACCGATCCACAAAATGTTTTTCCAAAAGTCTTGGGGATCATCAAGATGTGTTTTGGAAAAATTGAGACATTAATGTTCTTTTTGCTCATCAGTGGTTTTGTTTTTGGAACTCTGCCATGCAGGCTATTTTTGCCCAGTCTCTTACTGATGGTGGGGCATGAACTCTCACCTTAACTGAGGCAAGTAAGGCCTGCAGTCCACTGGGTCTTTTGTGACCTCTTTGGATGAGAGGTCGCTGCGCTCTTGCAATGATCTTTGGCGGGCGGCCACTCCTGGGAAGGTTCACCACTGGTCCAGGGTCTATGTCTTTGCCATTTGTGGATAATGGCTCTCACTGTGGTTCACTGGATTCCCAAAGCGTTGGAAATGGCTTTATAACCCTTTTCAGACTGAGCTCACTTACTTTCTTTCTCATTGTTCCTGAATTTCATTGCATGATATGAAGTCTTTTGGTGAACTTCACTGTCAGGCAGGTCCTATTCAAGTGATGTCTTGATTGAGAACAGGTGTAGCAATAATCAGGCCTGTGTTTGGCTAGAGACAATGTCATCAGGTGTGATATACCACAGTTATAGTATGTTTTAACAAGGTGGGCAATCACTTTTTCACAAAGGGCCATGAATCTTTAGAACTTTTTTCTCTCTTAATAATAAACCTTGATTTACAAATTGCATTTTGTGTTTACCTGTGTTGTCTTTGACTACAATTAACAGATAGACTGCAATTTGAGTCGCACAAACATTATACATTCCATATTTCTTATTCAGGAACAGTATAAATCACAGAGAACAGATTCTTCTTGAAGTGTTTTAAAGTGTGCCACCAGGGGATTTTTTTCAACTAACAATTAATGAACTTTTTCAGTAGGGATGCTCACATACTTCTGACCACTGTCTCTTTTAAAAATTGCACTATAATCCAAACCTGCAGAATGCAGGCAATTCCAGCGTCCCTAATCTGTTTCTACACCAAAGAGCTTCCAAAATTAGCTGTGCACCATGACGAAGACATGACCCACTTTCCCCAGAAGTGCCTTCTCACAAGCTGCAGTGGCCGTGCAAATGATTAGAGAATCACACGGCATAGAACATCGAAAAAAGAGAAAGTAATGAATAATAAATCAGCTCCTCCTCGGTTTCTGTTCAGAATCCGTTTACATCAGGTGGGTCATTTACTAAAAACTCTGTCACTCTTTACACTTTTATTTGTAAAATAATATTCACCATCCAACTTAAAAAAAAAAAAGTCCTTGTACCCCTCTCAACTGGGTTTCCTTTACGGTCACCTTTTACATTTCCTGGTTCACATTAGATGTTAAGAAGGAAAACAATAAAAACAATGAGAGCTAAAGCCCCCCCCCCCCCAACTAAGACTTGCAGGCTCCTATTAGTCATCAATTCAGTCAAAATAAATCAGCGGACCATTTAATTTATCCAGCTTTGGTCCTTATTTTAATGTTTGAATGTATATTTAATAAGTGGGATATCCATACTGCGCTACGGTTAACATATATTTCAGATGAACATATTATAGAGTGAGGTTTGGAGCAATTAAAATTCTGAAATGAATATGTGGAATTAATAAAATATGAGTTGAGAATACAGTATCCCCACGGTTTGTTTCTTACGGAAATTTATCAGTAGGTATTTCAAAAACATGATAAGGAATGATGGAGGCAGGTTTTGGCTTTGTAGGTACTGGCCAAGACCCCAATCCATCCGAGGCATTGCTTTAGATGACGATAGTGAACGAACAATCGAATGTGGGAAAGCGAGAACCCGTTTTCCAAGGACATGGTAGGGAATCACGATTCCAAGTTTCAGCCTTTGTAGGTACTCAGAAAGACCCCGATGTGACACCAGAGGGATCTTGCGTTTGATGACGATATCAAACAAAAAAGAAAATGTGGGAAAGTGAGGACCCTTTACTTTTTCCAAGGACATGGTAGGGAATCACAATGTCAAGTTTGAGCCTTGTAGGTACTCAAGAAGTGAGAGAATTAGGGATTGGGTTCTCCTCCCACGGTCCAAAAATATGGATTAAAGGTTAATTGGCTGTTCTAAATTGTGGGTGTGTGCCCAGCGATAGATTGGCCCTGGGTGTATATGCCCAGTGCCTGAAAAGTTTTCCCCTGGGTGGGCAGTGTGACAACCCACATAGAGGATTAAGCTGAAGATAAATTATTGCTGGATGATGCCTCATTTCAGGTTGGTTGTATTTCTTTAGATTTTGAAGCATTTGCTCGCCATGCAGCATCAGCCAATTCTTTTTGACCAACCAGGTCCCACAGGAACCTTTAGTATCCAGCATGAAACAGCAGCACATTACTCACACACAAAGAAACTAAAGGGTAGAAGTAGAAAGAAGAAAGGACAAGAGAAACAACCCAGGATTCTGTGAGTCATGTATCAAACACTGATTCAACTCCTTAAGGCAGTTTGTTTGCATGTCAGATATAAATATAGCAGCAAGCGGTGATGCCGGGGTTCAAGCTGCCCCACAAGTTGATTCTCCGGTTTCCTCCCACAGTCAAAAAACATGGATTCAAGGTAAATTGAATGATCTAAATTGCCCCATAGTGTGTGTGTGTGTGAGAATAAGTGAGTGCCCAGCGATGGATTTGCACCCTGTCCTAGGTGCATTTGCACAGGGCCCGAAACGTTTTCCTCTGGATGGGCAAGGGGAACACTCACAACCCTGGTAGAGGATTAATTGCAAGATAATGAATAAATGAATGGTCCGACATTTTATCACTATAACACCCACCTCTCTAAAGATGTTGAAAGGGAATGCTCCACTATACTTTGGTCAGTAGAGGATATAAAAAACCTAAAAACCTAGCAGTAGTTTATTTGTAGTTCTAAATTTAGCAGCCTGTCTGAATGGAAAGTCTAGCTGTTTTTTGGTGTGGGTGTGTGTGTGTAGTAAAATAGAATTTTCAGATGTTCAGGAATGTTTAACAACCCATCTCCATGGAAACTGTAAATTAATTAAAACGATGACTAATTTTGCAGCCTGATAAATGAAAAAGTCCAGTTAGGCATGGACGAATGCTAACTGGACATTTATTTATAAAATTAAAAACCTAAAAATGATGAATGAATTATAATTTTGATTTATGGAGCAGCCTGACGGAAACGAAAAAGTACAACTTTTTAAAGTAATCGAAGAGCACACTCTGCTAAACACATGGGGTTTGACTGTAAAACGTACCACTAGTTTGCAAAAGCAGGTTTTTCAAACTATGCTCATTAGCAAAAATCAAAGTGTGAGTGCAATTTGGACCCATAGGCTAAAGTTATTTTTTTGGAGTCTGGGAAAATTTTGGGGTAAAAGTTAGAAGCCTTAACACAATTTTTGTTATTGGCCAAGATGCACACCAGCTGCACCTTCCCTCCAAGTTTGGTGTCTGTAGAACTTACGGTCTTGGCTTCCCAACACGTTTTACTCCCCAAAAAAAAGAAAAAGAAGTAAAATCTGAGCAAATTATTTTTTGAGCACTTTGTGCTCATACCCCCCTAATTAAACTCAGGGCTAATATTATTTTGAGAGAACATTCAGAAAGACGTTTTATCTGCACTAATTTGCAGTTTCTTATTTTAGAAACATGGGACAGACTGTAAAACGACCGTAAAGTGGAACCAGGAGATTTACTGAGTCAGCGAATCAGGGAAGGCCATCACAGCGTATCGCAGGCTGCACCGTGATTCCCGTCTGTATGAGTAGGTGGTGGAACATTTCTAAAGCTTAATAACAGCTTTATGTATGAACGTTCTTCAGTTTTGTCCGGGTGCTGAATGCAGGGCAGAGTCAAAACAATGATGCTCTGTTCTCAGCTGTGTGTTTACTATCAGCACCATCACCACCACGGCACACACGCATTCTCTCTCCCTGCACACTGCGTCTTCCTTAAGAGTCCAAAATACTCTGCGACTGTGATGCTGTTAATGATTCAAAATTAAAAATGGGCCTCCGGCAGGACCCTCATTTTATCGGAAACATCTCTCTCTCTATTTATATATATATATATATATATATATATATATATATATATTGTT
>JAOUQT010311960.1:0-14916 GCA_025769995.1 Xyliphius kryptos | reverse complement strand
TTAAAAAAAAAAAAAAAAAAAAAAAAAAAAGATACTTTTGTCTAGTGTTGGCTTGTGACTGTGGCAGACCAGTGCAGATGTCGGGGCAGATGCTCCACAGCTACCACTGATTATGTTTAATAAATTGGAGGCCAGATGGAGGACTGCTCATGTAACTAAATTCAAATACATGCATTTGGGAAAACCTGAAACACCCCAATGGATTGTTTCAAGATAATGATTTGTAAAATAAGGCAGGTGTTATCTTACATTTAAACATGCGTTCTGTTTAAACCCAAGCCATTTGTTTAGGTTTTTTTAATTCAGATATGATCCATCTATTTACAGGATTATTATTATATTATTAATAAATACATAGTATTATTTAGGGTTCATTATAAAATATTCTATACCTTCATGTGTGTGATAAGTCCAGGAGCAACATTCATAGGACCGAAACCCCTGCTGTTCTCCCAAATACTGTGAGAGTTCATCTGATGACACACAAGATTCATGGTTCAGCTTGCACCTTGCACTGTATTTATAATATTCTGTGCTACTGTGAGTAATCAAGTCTGAACTCTTCACCTGTGCCAACGGCGCAGCGCCTCGATGCAGCAGATGCTGTTGCTGCTGCTGGTAGCTTAGAAGAGACCGTGGCCCGCTGCTCAAACCTGGTGGCAGGACCTGGTTGTGAGGACCCATTGGAAGACGGGATTTATCTGACTCTGCTGCACCCACCTCCGCAATGGCAGGATCAGAGTCAAGGATGAGGTGAGCCAGCGACTCGGCTAGGTTACCCCCAGCTTTCTCCTCCGATCCTGGCAGAGACTGCAAGCATATAGGAGGTTGGGGGAGTGAGGAGGGAAACGGGATGCTTTTAGCTGAAGGAGGGAGGATGGAGGTGGGCAGAGCATCACTTGTGCCAGGTAACCCGTCCCGCTCATCCAACTCTGCCAAGCGAGCATGCTCCTCTTGCCAGTCATCATCTAAAAAGAGAAAAGACTATCAACCTCACTTAAAATGTGGATATTTTTTATCTCAGGTTGCAGGTCTAAAAAATCCAGGTATGAATGCCAAATGTTAGAAGTCTATACTTCTTATTCATGGTATTTTCTAATAGGCAAAGACTGTGAGAGTCATATTCCAGAGTCAGAAGCGCTTAGTCTTTGTTTTTAAAATTCCAATATCTGAAACCTCTTTAGCCAGACAAACCAACACATACAAAATTTTAAGCTATAGCATCTTTATTTCTGTTCTTCTGAATTCTGCAGACTTACCGATTGCTCCAGCACCAAAGGTGTCATCATTAAACTGGTCAATTTCATCCTCCTCCTCTACCAAGCCCCCTTCCTCCTCCTCCTCCTCCAGCGTGCAATCATCATCAAAGGACTGGAAACGCACAAAAGCAGAACACAGAATGAGACCATGTTTACATCTGCTGCTCAAAAGACACGTCCCACATACAAGCAATAAAAGAAGGTTGAAGCACAACATTTATAAAGGTTCACTCAGGCACCACGGTTGTTTTCATCAGTTATAGAAAAAAAAACAATTGTGGATTTAAAACTTTTCTAAAGGCTTTTTACAATGTTTTGGAGTGTGCATGTGAGCCTGTTTACCCGTTCATCTAGAAAAGTATCTTTAAGGTCAAAAACTGATGAAGCACTGGCATGTAATCACTGTTGAGTGAGAATGAGGTTAGGGCTCTATGTGGGTTATTTAAATTTCTTTATGCAACATTTAAATACCATGTTAATTTTCCGCATTGGGTTGGCTGACTGATACATAAATCAGTGTTCTAGCTAGATTGATATTAAAGTGGTTTGAGCTTACTCTTATAGTCTTTTTCAAAGTTTAGCATGAAAAAAGCATACTGCTTTTCAAGGAGCAGGAGCAGGAAAAATATTTCCCAAAGGCCACAAATCCTCCATCTTCACCAACACTTCTCTGATGCAAACCTTTTTGTCCATAAGCATTACAACCAAGCACCGAACCTGGGGTGATTAAAGCCTTTTTTTTTGTTGCTGCTCCCTCAACTTGGAACTCATTCCAGAAACAAATGTGACTGTCCTGATCTGCCAACTTTCTAGTCACTCTTCAAAACTCATCAGTTTGGTATATCTTTTAACTTGGAGTTGCTATATTTATTATTTAGTAGCTGTACTTCAATTTAGTTTTTTCTTCTTGTCTCAAAATAAGTTTTATCATTTAAACTGTTCTAAGCGCCTTTGAGGTTCCACAAAAGTGCTACATAAATAAAATGTGGTAATTTTATCATTATTATAATAAATGACCTGATCATTTACAGTATTTAGGCTACAAGATTTAATTAACTATAGATATGACTTCATGTGGTCACTGCTGGTACTCATAAATCAACATTTTTTTTCTCTTTCTTCCTTTAAAAATAAATCAATTGGATGGGCAGCGCAGTGGCTTAGTGATTAGCACGTTTGCCTCTAAGCCCTGTGGATTCCTGGTTCGAATCCCAATATGGGTGGCGTTTCCATGTTCTTCACACATCTGCGTGGGTTTCCTTCAGGTTCTCCGCTTTTCTCCCACATTCCAAAAACATGGATTCAAGATCAAATTAATGCTCTAAATTGCCCTGTATATTACGTGTTGCTGTGTGAGTGAGCGTGTGCCCAGCGATGGATTGGTGCCCTGTCCTGGCTGTATCTGCCCAGCACCTGAGACGTACTCCCCTGGATGGGCACGGGGAACGCCACTGTGACCCTAGTACAGGATTAACCTGAAGATAATGAACGAATGAATTAATCAGTTGGCTGGATGTTAATTTAGGAGGTTTATCATTGTAGTTTCTGGTCCCTGAAGAGATATGTAATAAGGTTCCTAGCCATATAGAAACAATATAAAACAGACAGCTGCAGATTTGTATTTATTTGAATAGAACAGAGTAGAAGGTCTATGCCTACAGAAAGAACCAGTCCACGGAGGACGCCATTCTCCTCCATGGTCCACACTGCCCCCACCCACCTGGAGCAGAAGGATTCTTACGTCCGTATGCTCTTTGTGGACTTCAGATCTGCCTTTAACACCATGATACTTCAGTCTTACTAAAAAACTTTCAATTATTGAACTGATCCCCTCTCTTTACAACTGGGTCCTTGACCTCCTGACAAACAGGCCACAGTCTGTGAAGATTCATCCCCCCTCCTCGATAACGCTCAGCACCGGCTTCCCTCAGGGCTGAGTGTTAAGCCCCTCCTGTTCACACTGCTAGCCTATGACTGCTCACCTACCCATCCGAGCTGTCATATCTTGAAGTTTGCGGACAACACTGCAGTGGTTGGATGCATCACAGACAATGATGAGCTCATTTACAGACAGGAGGTGGAACTTTTGGAGGGTTGGTTCAAAAAGATCTCTGGATCAACAATGTTGAGAAAACAAAGGATATGATTGTGGACTTTAGTAAGGGCACACATGCCCACCTTCCCCAGACATCGGAGGATCTGCGGGGGAAGTGGTCTCCAGCTTCAGGTACTGGGGTGTGCACCTGAGCAACAACCTCACCTGGAGCGACAACCCTTCCAGTTTAGTCATGAAAGAACATCAGCCGCGCTACTTTCTCAAACAGCTGAGAAGACCCGGACTCTAGACCTCAATCCTCATCTTATTATACAGATGTGTGGTGGAGAGTGTCCTGTGCTCCAGCATCAGTGTGACACAGAAGCTGCTCTGCTGCAGACAGGAAAACACAGCAGAGGGAGGTGGACTGTTGCAAAGCAGCCTCCCCATCACCACAGACATCTATACCTCCAGATGCAGGAAAAGGTCCTCCTGCATCATGAAGGACCCCAATCACCCAGCACACTCACTTTTTGTACCACTCCCCTCAGGCCAAGGAGCATTAAGTGCAAAAAAAAAAGCAGACTGAGAAACAGCTTCAGACCAGAAGCTGTGAGACTCATAAAACCCACATAAAAATTTACACTTCTCATGCACATTACACACAATGACAGTCCTCACTTTTATAGCAAGTGTTTGTGGAAGAGGTGTGTTTTGGGAGTCAGCCATATGGATGGTGTTGAGAAGATCGTACCACCTTTTAGCAGTGTTGAATAAAATGGTGTGAAAATTAGCACCACTGAGATTTGGAATCACCAGAATGAAAAGAGGAGGGTCCAAGTACTGATCCCTGCGGGAGCCCTGTGACTACTTGGTGAGGGTTAGAAACAGCCCCGTACCATGACACTTTAAAGGTCGTGCCTGTTAGATAGGAGCAAAACCATTCATGTACTGGATCAGAGAAGCCTAGATTGAAAACGGTGGATATGTGTAGCTTAATTCTTATGGGTGCAATATTTATAATAGTGCTGTATTAATAGTATTTTATATTTATTCATTTATTCATTATCTTCCACTTAGTCCTTTACGAGGGTCGCACTGCTCAAAAAAATAAATGGAACACTAAAAATAACACAGCCTAGATCTCAATAAATTAAATGTTTAAGATGACATTTTGTATTTGGTAGATAGCGAAATGTGTTGAAAACAAAATAAAAAAAGATCAAAATGTAAATCAAAATGATTATTCCATGGAGGTCTCAATTTGGCATCATACTCAAAAACAAAGTGGAAAATCAAACGATCTGATCCAACTTCAGTGTAAATTCCAAATTAAAATGAGGCTCAGTAGTGCGTGTGGCCTTGACGTGCCTGAATAACCTCCCTACAACGCCTGGGCATGCTCCTGATGAGGCAGCTAATGTTCTCTCCTACAGCACCCTCCATGTCTCCTGGTATCTGCTTCATGCTCTAAATACTCCTGACAGACACAGCAAGCCTTCTTGCCACAGCATGTATTGATGTGCCATCCTGAAAAAGCTGCACTACCTGAGCAATTACTGCGGGTTGTAGACATCGCCTCATGCTACCTCTATGGTGAGAAAACTGACAAAATGCAAAAATGACCAAAACATCAGCCAGAAAGGATGAGAACAGAGAAAAGGTGTGTGGTCACCACCTGCAGAAGCACTCCTTTATAGGGAGTGTCTTGCTAATTGCCTCTAATTTCTACCTGTTGTCTGTTCCATTTTCACAACAGCAAAAGAAATTTATTTATAATCAGTGTTGCTTCCTAACTGGACAGGTTACTTTCACAGAAGTGTGGTTGGAGTTACATTGTGTTGTTTACGTGTTCCCTTTTATTTTTTGAGCAGTGTATATTCTATATTTCATGCTTTACTTTTAGTATTCCATATACTAATATGACCTTACTGTAAATAACAATTTATTCAGGGTGATCCTGGGTACGTAAGCTATTATTTCGTTAACATTAATGTACCACATGTGATGCAGATGGCAAAGTCTCCTTGAATGTCTTTACACAAGCTATCCATATACAAGCGCAATGAGATTGAAAGCTACTGTTTGTTAGCGTTTATAATAATGAGACAAATACACTATGGTTGTAACAGCACTGCTCACACAACTGTTTGTTTTTTTTTTTTTACAAAAGTCCAGATTCACTTCTGTCTAAAATTCTATAGTTCAAAATGTATAAACAGGTATAGTGTGATGTACATCATAAACACACAATGATGCAACATTAACAGCACTTATAAGTAGTTCCTTTCAAAAACCGATAGGTATTTACACAACCAACCGAACTGCCAATGTATCTTAAAATTCTAAAAACGATAAAACAATAAGTTTGTACCTTATTGTTATATCTATTCGGAGAAACCCGGTATTTCATAACCCCCTTTGATAAATGACACGGGCCCTTTTAACGCCCGTATTCCAAATAGTCCCGCCTACCGCGCCACGATTGGCCAGGACACTACATTCATACGTTCTAATTGGGCGTTTTTCGGGTAGACGCCACGAACTAGCCAATCATCTCGCATGGTTTGGGATTTTCCCGAAAGCAGGTGGGGAACAAACGGGCCTCAACGCTTCAGCCAGGACTAATGCTAGCCAGTTAGCCGCTGCGTAAACAATATGATCGTTTAGCTTAAAAACGACCTCCCATACTTTAAAGCACTTTTTGGTGGTTTACGCGTTAAGAAAACACCGAACATGCAACGACAGGCTTACCTGAAAACGGAACATGTATCGTCAATAAGAAACGCTTGCTAACTGGATTCCCCCCCAACCGCCACCGCGCGCATGTCACGCAGTCAACGTCCTCTCGTGCGCGCGCATAGTTGTGAAGATGCGCGTTTTGAAATACGGGAGCGCGCACACGGCAGGCCAAATTCTATATTCTGCACACAATCCTTGTTTATTTTATTCTTATTGCTCAGTTTCAATAGCATTACATGTAATGAATATGCTTTATTTAACGCATTGGTTATGAATACTAATATACACAAAGCAGAAACTGAATTTATAATCCTATCCTATAATGAAGCATTAAGGAACAAGAGGGCAGCATTATTCTGAATAAATCACGGAAAAAAGAGGTTTTGAACGCACGATTGATTGCCGCTGGAAACCTGTTACTCAGTGATTAAATAGTGCCATCTAGTGGCCAAATTACAGATAATCATAAAGTTTATAAAAACATCGGGAAAATAATGTATTGTAATGTTGCTTTCAAGTATTGATATTGGTATTTGTATGAAGTTATATAAGATGCCGTAAATTTCACTTTATATCTACAGCATACAGGGGAATCAAAATATCACCAACTTGTATTTTATTAGAATTTATTGTTGATAAACTGTTCAACCATCCTTAAAAAAAAATAGCGTTTAAGTCACTAATCTGACAATGTATCCAACTTTAGCTTCTGACTTCAGAGGGTATTCATGTGACACCTCCTCATGTGAAACTCGTCTTTTCCATAAAACTGATACCACTTGAAAGCATGGTAAATCTCGCATTGATAAGAATTTGAAGCGCTCGGAGGTGTGGGTCATTTTCAGAAATGTCACGGCTGGCCAAACAGCTTAGCCAATCAGATTTAAGGACCGGAACTAGCCGTTTTATAATTTAGTTTATAAAAGGGTTCTGGCCCTTAAACCGGAAATCTGTAACTCCATAAAATTTTCTTGCAATAAACAATTTTTTAATCAAACAATGTTTGACTGTGCATTTGGCTGTACATTATTGTAATAAATCACTGGAAAGAGGTGTAACTGTACTCCGCTTAGCATCGTGCCCAATAACACCTCTTTCCTGTGAATTATTCACAATAATGCACAACCTTTAGTGCCTTTAGTGCTTTAATAGTATTACATTTAGTTATTAAGAAGACACTTTAATACAAAGTGACTTACAAATTAAGTAATTTTTGAATAATAAGAAATACTTTGATGATGCAGAGACATTTTATTTATTGAACAATATTTACCAAACAATCGCATATTTGCAGATGAAATAACTGAGGGTCAGTGGCAGGAGTATGGTGATGCAATAAAATAGCAAAAAAAGCTGAGCTGTTTTATTCTAGCACCATGAGTCCAATCCCACCAAATAAAAAAAGCAATTGCAAGCAATAACAACAACAAACTTGGAATTTGTCAGCAAGAAACTAGCAGACTAACCAGACTAACATGGTACAACATATTTTCTAAGTGACCTCAGACAGTAACAATGAAATAAAACCAGGGACCAAAGGAAATGAAAAAGCAGAGAAAAATGTAAAGGGAAATGAGAGTCTGAGAGATGCTCATGTTGGAGAAAAAGAAAATGAAAGTTTGGAGGTTCCTGTGTTTATTTTAGAACTTTAACCCAACTTGTACAGTCAACCAGAGTTCTTTCTGTGTTGGATTTGTATGTTCTCCATGTGTCTGTCTGCAATTCCTTCCATAATACAAAAAAAAATGCAAAACTGGTAAATTGGAAATAATAACTAAACTTAATCAATGCTTTTGTGTGACTGCCATTCGCAGGATTGGTGACCTCTTCTGTGAGTTGCTTTTTGCCTAATGAACACTGGGATAAGCTCCAGCTCGACTGATATAATTGCACTGGTGTCTCTAACATTAAAAAAAATGTTTAAGAAGCTGAAAGGATGAAGATTTCAGATTAAAGTAAAAAAAAGGTAAATATAAATTTACTTATGTATGTAAACAATTAATATTTCACTTCACTTTAAGTGCCAACATGCTGGATTTTAAACTTTTGAACTTTAGTCCATAAAGCAGAAACCATAGACAGACAGCAGACTTAAGCACCTAATTCTTCTTTTTTATTTTCAGCACTGTGGAAATGAGAGTTAATGTGCAACTAAAACTTTAACTTTAAAACTCCAAATTAACAAAAACTTTAAAAAAAAATATAACAGTGTTAAATAAATATTACATTTACATACATTTGGTCATTTAGCAGACGCTTTTATCCAAAGCGACTTAAGACTATCCCACTTAATGGTTGGGGTCAGAACACAGGGTTACATACAGAATCTCTGAAGCAAAGAGGTTTAAGGGTCTTGCTCAAGAGCCCACATTGGTTACTACAGTGAACCTGGGAATTGAACCCACAATGCTTAGATTGCTAGCCCAACACACTAACCACTAAGCCATCACACGCAACATATTAATGTTCTATTGTAAAGGTTCTAATTTTGCCAACTTTTTAAAACATTAAATACCCTCTATACACATGCTTTACATTAAATTAAGTCTTACATGTCTCATTTTGTAAATCTCAGAAAGTGGAAGTTGCTGTTAAAATGATGATGTCTAAAGAAACTACACACTGCTTCCTGTATAAAAGTGATACCCATAATTAACACCACTCACCTTTGTGCCTGCAGTAAAGGAGAAAAGTCAGTTTGGGAAGGTTCAGGATGGATGAGGGATCTTATGAAGAGGTGGGCAGCTTCAAGCTCAGTGAGTTGGATGGAGAAGTGGAGATGATGGTGGATATTTATGAGAGTGTTGATACTATCAGACCACAGACTAGAGAAGACATTCAGCAAACCAACACAGATACTGCGAAAAAAACAAAGCAAACAGGTACCACACTGAAAATCAGTTTCAGTGCAGACAGCGAGTTTGTGATTTGGATCTAAAATAAAGTATGGCAAGTAAAATAATTCTGTAATTAGTTCTCTCTTAAATTGTTCTCTTTATGTGCAATCTAGGCTTATACAGCATGGTGCATTCAAAGTAAATGTATTGACTTTTTCTGTAAAATGAAAAATGTTTATATTTAAAGTAAAAATCTTTAGGAGGACACCATTTTTAAAAATATTGATAGTTTTTAGAATTTCAACCAACCTACATCATATAAGTCAAACATGCACAGGTTTTAAAGACATGGCTTAAATTACTCTGTAATACAATCCTACAAAAAAATTATAAACAACACTGAATTTGTTTTATTAATTTTGAATATAACAGGAAGTGGATGTTACAGACTGACTACAGTGGGTTTGGTGCTGCTGTGTTCTCTTCTGCTGGTTAGTAACATTGTGCTGCTGATGAACTGTGAGTATTTCAACATCTGATACTTCACTCTGAGTCTACGTTTATGTTTCTGTAAGAATTTAACGTACAACAGAGTCAATAAACTGAAACCTGCTTCATTCTTCCTTTTATCTCCTCTAGATGTTAATGTAAAAGAGGATAAAGAGGGTCTGGTCCAAATCATGCAATCACAGAGTGTAAACTTTACTTTAGAACAAGAAAAGCTGAAATCTTGCAAAATAAACCTGACTGAACAAATCACTAAACAAAGAAACTACCAAATACATTTTCAGTTTTTAAATAGGGAGATAATAAAGATCAACACCAGCTACAAGAACCTGAATAAGAGATACACTGAGTTATCAAAGAATCACGCAAATGTGTTAAAAAAACTCGGTAAATTAAATAAATATTATATAATAATGATATCATGATAATAGAGTGACATGACATATGACTTTGTACTGTGAAAGAAGGTTGGAGTAAATTTGGAAAAAAATACTACTACATCTCTACTGAAAAAAAGTCCTGGTCTGATAGTAGAGCGTTTTGCAGAGAGAGAGGATCAGATCTGGTGATCATCAACAACAGAGAGGAACAGGTGAGAGAATAAAAAAAATTATATTCCGCAGGTTTACATATTTATGAGAATAGTTTGTGAGCAGTAGAGTAAAGGTTTTGTGCTAATTTTTTAATGAAATAAAAACAAATAACATAATAAAAATACAACAAATAAAAACTCTTTTTACAAAGCAGGTAGATTTGACAACAAATACACTTCACCCAGCTTTTTAATAGAACCAGTATCATGTTGACTTCTGATGTTTTGTAGAAGGTGGTGATGTCATAATTGAGAGAACTGAAGACCTGATTTCTGATACAACAAATATATTGTTACAGAACTATTAATAATCATTTCTATAATTCATACTAGAGCTACTTTCAGAAAAAAGGTATTGAAGTCTGGATCGGACTTACTGATGCTGAATCAGAAGGGAAGTGGATGTGGGTGGATGGAACACCATTAACCACTGCGTAAGTAGAAACCTGTACTGAACATATCTTCATAAGTTATCAGGATATATTTCATGTTATACTGAAGTCTTTGAATGAGAGTTTGTTAAATGTAGCTCTATACACACTGGCTTACAAATGTGAAAGAAAAACCATACAAATGTATCTGCATCTCCTAAATAACTTTTAAAAAGTCTTAGACTTTAATTAGAATGTTAACACTGCAGCATTTTTATACTTATTCATTAGTTAATTATCTTCAACGCTATCCTCTACTAGGGTCGCGGTGGGATGTCCATCTAGGGAAGAATTTTTCAGGCCACTGGATACACCCAGGACAGGGCGCCAATCTATCGCTGGGCACACTTACTCACAAAGCCACACACTACATGGGGCATTTTATGGCATTCAATTTACCTTACATTCATGTTTTTTTGGACTGTGGAAGAAAACCGGAGAACCCAGAAGAAACCCATATGAAAACAGTGAGAACATGGAAACTCCAACCTGATTGGGATTTGAAACCAGGAATCCCCAGCACTCAAAGGCGAACATGTTAACCACTAAGACACTGTGCCGCCCTATCATGTTTACATTCATTGTAAGGAAAAACCTGAGAAAGTAAATTCAAGCTTGATTCGAATTCAATTGATACACATTCAAATTATTATCATAAAAACAGGAATAGATTTTTTTGTTAAAAAAATAGCTGGACATACTATCCATCCATTTATTATCTTCGGCTTATTTCTTTATTAGGGTAGCGTTGGGGTTCCCTATGCCCATCCAGGGGAGAACGTCTTGGGCGCTGGGCTGACTCACACCCACACACTCACTCACACATCTAGATACACAAACCCTACATTTACATTACAATTTAGGGCATTCAATTTATCTGGAAATTATGTTTTTGGACTGTGGGAGGAAACCGGAGAACCCGGAGAGAAAACCTACACGAACACGGGGAGAACATGGAAATTCCACCCAGAGCTGAGAGGCGAACATGCTAACCACTAAGCCACCGTGCCACCCCTGTACATACTAGTCTAAGAAAAAGGTAAATGTGACCCGATGGGTTTAACACATGTTTAATCAGTATGTCTTAATAAAAGTAAATGTGGTTGATTGAATAACGTTGAGTAAATATGCCAGTAAATAAAATGTAAAAAGAAATCTAAGAAAAAAGGTTTGTACTTAATGCTCTTTGTTTATCTCAGGTTCTGGAATAACAGAGAACCCAATAATGTTGATGGAAATGAGAACTGTGCCCATATGATTGTATTACCTCGCAGTCTGAACAACTGGAACGACATAAATTGTCTTTCAGCGGAAAATTGGATTTGTGAATTTTCACTGTCATCATGAACCCGAATTTCCTCTTGTGGAACTAATAAAAGCATCAATTGTTTTACCCATGTGGCTGATTTTGTGTTAAAATGCAGAATCTAAATAATCTTCTCTATTGGTTCAGGTTTTAACTTTGGTGAAAATTTGTCTGATGACAACCAGACATCCACATCAAGGGATCCTACACTATAAAAATTGCTTAGCTGACTGTATGTGATAATTATGTGTATTAATTAAAATCTTGATAGCAATAGAGCTGTTTTCAGCCGAACAAGAAATTATAGTGATAATAGCTAAACAGGGAGCATGGCTAAAACAAAGCCACTGCAGTGCTGAGATTGATCCACCACCCAAATAAGCCAAATAAACCCTGGCCTAAAACCCTGTGGGTTTTAACTATTGAGAGCCATAGTAAAGAAGGGATAACAAAGAATCCAGAAAAAAATCTTTAAAAAAAAAGAAAAAAAAAAAAGAAAAACTTCAGTCTGATAATTGTAGAATTGCATCTACACCATATGACACAAGTTTTGGGACTTACTTTTAAATCATAGACTCCAGTTGTTTAATTTAGTATCAAAGTGATTTACCTAATGAAGTGGGTGGTATTTCAATTATAAGTTTCTAGGAAAATAGCTTACTATAGTATTTTAAATAAAAACTTTGTAGTTTTAGATTTGTGTCAGAATTTCACTAAAATTTTAGCTCATGCTTTAATTCCCTCTCCTTTGTTCAGTTTCTTTTAGAAAATATAAATATTTAGACCTTTTAAGCTCAGCAGCAACAAAGTATAGACTTCCTGTGGCTGTTTCCTTTAACGATCCTGCAGCAGTAGTGCAAAATCCCCAATACAGAAACACTGTGATGTGAGTGAAAGTTCAGCAGTAAAACTACAGACACAGAGGGTAAAAAACATAATAATCTGTACATTATTTTCAGAAAGTGTATCTTCATTTGACACTTAAGTATAAAAACAGTGGAAAGAAATTTAGCACAGATACAGAGACATCAAAGACATAAAATATTACATCATCACTATAAATAGACTTTCACACTTTGATCACATGGCTTAAACCCACCATCAGTGTAACCTACAAAGGTTCTTGAACACATCCCCACCTTTAGTTTAAAAAAGAAACCTGTATGAGGTAGAATGGAAGAAAATAAGTATGAGTGTAACAGTGAGATGTTTGGGATATATGAAGGAGAAGAAACGGTGAGGATGGACAGTGTCTACGAGAATTTGATGTTCACAACCGACTATAAGGAAACCAGCACTAACAATGAGGCCTGGAAGAAGCAAGCAGGTACCAACTACAGCAATCCAATGGTGCTTAAATTGTGTTTAATACATTTATGTATTTGCTATAAGATGCACAAATAAATGTGTGATTGGGTCAGTTTGGTGTGAAAGAACCTTACTGGTCTGCACAGAACCCAGACCTTCAAAGTCAAAGTCAAAGTCAACTTTATTGTCAAACCTGTGCTACGTACAGAACATACACAGGATTGAAATTACGTTACTCTCAGACTCCGTAGTGCAGCGGTAAACATTTAACTTTTAAATTAACATTAACTAAAAACAGTAAAAAAAATATAGTAACGATAAAAATATAAATGAGTATGTATATAGACATAAGACAATAGAGACATAGAGATAAGTAAAATAGAAGGTCTCTGACATTACAATTGAAGTAAAGTGGCATATGCAGCAGTAAGTAATAGATATTACCTTAACCCATAGAGCCAGAATCTCTCACCAAACATCAGACCTCACAAATGCTTTTATGACTGAACAGACAACAACTTTCACTCCAAAATCTTGTAGGCTTCCCAGAAGATTAAAAGCCGTAAAGTCATTTCAATTTTACTATTCATTGTGATCAGTAAACTATAAATAAAATACTCAGGGTCATAAAAACCAGAACAGATTTGCAGGTTGCAGAATTAAAGGTGTGAAAAACATCAGCATGATGTTTCACTCTAGATACTTTAAGTACAAAGTACTTTTTTGAGCCTGAAAAAGGGTCTTAACAGGGCTCAAAACTTTAATCTAATAAACATGGAAGTCTACAATGAGAAAGCCCGGAAGCCTGATTAAGTGTAAGACTTAAACTATAGTGTTAACATTTACCTTTAAATAAAAAAGAAATGAGGAAATGGATTCTCAAACAAGAAACTGCTCATAATAACTAATCTCAGAAAACTAGTCCAGTGGGACAATAACAGGTATATAAAGAAAGTAGTTTCATAGTGGTACTTAATATTTTTTTAAACTTTAATTTTGTTATTGACCTAATTATTGTCCTGTCTCAAATCTGATCTAATTTACAGGCCTTGTACAATTTCTTTAAGGCTGTTTTAAATGATGCAGATGCAACTGCACAGCTGTAGTCACTGTGGGATTCTGGTTGTGTTTATAACAACATAGTTGTTGATCACCTGAAAGTTACAAAAACCCTTAAAGGGTTCTTACTTTAACTTACAAAAGACTTAAATTGTACTCACACATTTTCAAACCAATAGTTTGTCTTATGTCACTGTTCTCTAATGTGTTTTATCCACAGAAATACATGATGAGCACCACAGTGGTAAGCAGACTCACCTCGCACCAAGAGTCCATGGGAGAGTGAACAAGACTCTTTTTATGTAGACTTTGCTTTGCATGTTGACCTTGTGGGGTGGCTGCCAATCTCTCTCTCTCTCTTACTCTCTCTCTCTCTCTCTCTCTATCAGATTTTACTTAAAATGTGTAGATAGTTATCTCTTTATTTATTGTAATAATTTTATTTTACTAAACATTGGAATTTAATTTTGGGTAAAATAACACACACACACACACACACACACACACACACACACACACACACACACACACAGCGCACATAATTAAAGCATAATCTTTTCCTGTGCAGTAACAGCACCTAGCCATAAAACGGAGGTAAAGGGACAAACGGAGGTAAAACCATTACTCTGTGAAAACTGTGATGTGAAAACAGGATGCTGTAAAACCACCAGTGGTCTAATTTTAACCACTCTACTACATTTTTTATTCCAAAGGTTTTAGTTGTGTTAAATATTGTATCAAACATCGGATCATAGATGATTTAATTGTTGTAAAAAGATTCTACTGGGTCATGTTAGCACAATAGTGCCTTAAAAGTTGATGATAAATAATTAATTTGGT
>JAOUQT010311953.1:0-10635 GCA_025769995.1 Xyliphius kryptos | reverse complement strand
GGGGGGGGGGGGGGGGGGGGGGGGGGGGGGGGGGACGTGAAACAGACCAGAAATCAGAATATTCAACAGAACATGAAACCATCCTACAATCACGTCTAAATCCGCTTATAAAGAATGTACAGGATGTTTAAATCAGCCGAGCCTCATTCCGTCACATACACTATCGTTCGTATAGACATGCGCCGCCCGTTCTCCTGTTCAGAACAACCCAACGAACTGGTTATGGTTCCTACACAGATTTGGAAAGTTTGTTTGCGTCCATGTGAGAAGACAACCCTCCAGATTACAGAACATCTGGATATCCATATAAGGTCTATTTAGCAGATACTTTTATCCAAACCGACTTACAGGTATCCCAACATGATGATTGGGATCAGAACACAGGGGTCACAGTACAGCACCCCGGAGGGTTAAGGGTCTTCCTTACAACTTTGGTGGATTTGAACCCCCAACCTTCAGCTTACTGGCCCATCACTCTAACCACTGAGCTACCACGTCGTCAGATGGTTCCATGGGTTACTGATGATCCGAGAGTCTGGTAGCTCCATGGTTAGGGTGTTGGGTATCAGTCTGAAGGGTCTGCTGAAATTATTAATGTGGGTCCTTGAGCAAGACCCTTATGCCTCACTGCTCCAGAAGGCTGCATCATGGTGGACCCTATGTCCTCAACCCAACCATTGATTTGGGAGACCAGATCCTTAATTTCTATCTCTATAAATACACTGCTCAAAAAATGGAACAATAAAAATAACACATCTAGATCTCAATGAATAAAATATATCAGAAAATCTTTGTTTAGTAGATATACGTTGAGAACAAAACATCTCCTTGTAGACACCGTCTCATGCTACCTCTATGGTGAGAGAACTGACCAAATGCAAAAGTGAGCAAAACATCAGGCAGAAAGGATGAGAACAGAGAAAAGGGGTGTGGTCACCACCTGCAGAAGCACTCCTTTATAGGGGGTGGGGGGGTCTTGCTAAGTGCCTCTCATTTCATAAGAAACATCACGAGTGCATCACTGCAGTGTCATTGCAGTGCTGAGGATGATCCACCAACCAACCAAAGTAGAGGAAACTAATGAAATATTCAGTGTAACATAAACACAGCCTGTAACTGTAAAACTACTGGAATGTGATCTCCATAGCGAGAGGGTTATTTCTCCGGCCATAAAGATCGCAGCAGCCGGCACAATATTTCTTCCACTGTGGTTGCACCTGCAGTCAGTTATCGTTCTCGACGCGTATGAATACTGTGAGCACCAGGTTGTTAGCACACTGCTCTGGTTCTGGCTCTCTGGCTTGAGAGGCTGGTGCAGTGTGGGCTGGGTTTTTGGCTTCATCAGTCACTTTATCCCCCGCTGATGTTACAGAGCGGGAGGCGTGTCCATGTTGCTGCCCATCTGTTGAACCCAGAGATCCAGAGCCGTGCCTGCTTCCCTCTGCTTCAGCGGCTGAGCGAGTGGTTAGGGTGTACAGGGGTTCCCCCTAGTGTCACGGTGCGAAAAGGTGTAACGCGCCCAGCCCACCCAAACGCCAAACGGACTGCTCTTAGCATCTCTACACTCGGCCCTGAGAACAATAATTGACTGCGTTTTTTCAGCGTAATGCTGCATTCTGCTGCAAACCTCTAGCCGCAAATATCACATTACAACTACAAAGTGCATCTATATGATCAGTGGAACTGTATGAATTAACAATGAGCGGAGAACAACAACATGTATACGTATAATAAAGTGGCCGCAAGGTGTTTATATAAATAGCCAAATAGATTATCAGATGATTTCATAAAACATAATCTGAACCATGATGGTCCTCGTTATCCAGCTTGATGTTTCATAAGCATGAGGTTGGATTGATTTTCAGCGGCTCATTGCTCGTGCACATTAGAGCTGTGTGGCGTGAGTTCGACACCGGAGCCTCGTTGCATTGTCAGCTGTTTTGTTGTCATCGTCACAGCTAAAATAACCTTCACCTGCAAAATTCAAAGACATACTACACTCACACACGAGTCACGTCCAGCCAAACCAGTTGTATTTCTATAGTTCTTTTAACTCGTTAAACACTTTTAGATTAATTTACCAAGTTAACATAAATATTTCATTAAATTGTCCTTTGCATATTTAATATCAAAATAAGGTTTACATTTTGAAGCACGGCTATAAAAACCCTATAAAAAGAGTTATTTAACCTGTGCTTGTGATTAGATCTTGTGATATGAGAAAAAAAGCAGATTCACAATTTACTCGCCCAACACACCTGACTTTTCTGAACTCGTAATGTAAATTATCATTTGTTTTATACAGAAGTTACACTAAACCTTAAAGGGTCTGGAATGTTTTTTTTCCTGTGCGAATGTCAAATCCTCACAGCAGCAGAACAACGATAAATGATAAAGTGATCTATAAAGCCTACAGAACTTACACACAGAGCAGTGTGTCCTCCACGTTTACCCCATCCGTGCAGTGACCCACACATATACACACACTGACCGGAGTGAGCACACTTGCCCGGAGCGGTGGGCAGCCCTGTATACGGCGCTCAGGCAGCAATTGGGGTTTGGTTTTTTGATATGGCATTTTAACCGTAGTACTTGGTGGGACCGGGAATCGAACCGTGGACATTGAGGTCGCAACAAAAAACCAGGAACAATGTTTTTAAAAGCATAATTTCAAATGTTTTCTCCACTATGGAGCTCTACCCCTCAGACTTCCAAAGTCTCCCAGTAGGTTTTGGGATGTGGGATTCTGGGTAACCAGAAACTTTGGAAGAAAAAAACGCACACAGGCACAGGGAGGACATGTAGACGCCACACAGAACAACCATTTTTTTTCCCAATGAGAGTCGAACTGGACCGGACCTTCTTGCTGTGAGGCAGAGTGGCTTACTGCTGCACCACTGTGTCACGTGCCCCGCGCCCCGCCAGGGGGGAACGTTTCGAGCGCTGGGCAGATACACACAGGACAGGGTGCCAATCAATCACTGGGAACTCACTCACACATAACCCCATATACAGGGACAATTAGAGCAAATTTACCGTAAATCCATGTTTTTGGAATGTGGGAGGAACCCAAAGATTATATGATGAAGATTTAGAATATTGGTTTGCATCATTATGGGGTTTGTGACTGTATATGACTGCATTCTGGCTACAGAAAAATACTTACAGTATTGTTATATGCAGAATAAAGCAGAAGCTTTTACTTGCAGCTTTTTTTAGTACATTAATATATACATATTACATATGTATTTCTGTTTTGTTATACATCCGCCGCCATGGTCAGTGACCGTATTTATGACTCTCTTAAAGAGTCTTCGCTCTGAAAGCGTGTGGACGTTTGACTCCTTGTTATTATCCAGAAAGCAGAGTTGCGCAAACATGTTTAATGTTTGCGTTACTGCAGAGTACGTTCCTATTAGCAGCGACGCACCGGAGGGACTCTCAGAGAGTATGTTCCATATGGACTCGCGTCAGATTCTCATCAGCCCGTTGCTCGTCCTAATTAAGACTGTGTGCTGAAAGTGCGACACCTGGGCCCTGCTGCATCGTCATGATTTCCTGGCCAGGATCACAACAGGAATGACCTTCACCTGACTTTAGATACCCAAACAGTTTTGCGGAGCCAAAACAGAACCTTGCACACACAGATCTGTGAGTGTTCATTACAATGGAACGGAGTGCTGCGTTTGTTTGGTGGTGTGTTTGAAACAGGGATGGGCAGCTTATTCAAATATTTTTCTATTGGTATTACTCATTTACTTATTCAAACAAGTCTTATGTAATACATACAGACCTAAAGGTAGTCGGCCAACTCATTATCGAGCATAAATATTTAGAATGTTTACCAAAGTATTAGTTGATCTGCAGAAATAAAAATAGAAATGATGTCATAATTTTACCAGTATTGCATCAGAAGCACTTTATTTACCAAGACAGCATAAGGAGGCTGTGAGGGGTAACGTCCAGGATGAGAGGGGTCTAATGAGAAGGGGGCGGGTCCCACAGATGTTTCCGGCGCTGGGTAGAGACACCCAGGACAGGGTGCCAATTTATCGCTGGGCACACACCCACACACACAAAATAATTATACGAGTGACGCACATGCCATTCTTAAAGCTTGTGCCCAACCTGCCGTAGGTTGGTGTATAAGCCGAATTGAGGTCAGTGTTAGGGTGGCATTCCCCAGATGTTGTGAATAATGCAGCGTGATCGATGTCTTATTTTCTCATCCAATTAATCCTGTACTAGGTTCATGGGGTGGTTCTAGATGTTCTTCCAGGGGAGAACAAATTTACATTTACGTTTAGTCATTTGGCAGACGCTTTTATCCAAAGCAACTTACAAGTATCCCACTTATTAGTCGGGGCCAAAACACAGGGTTACATACAGAAACCCTGGAGCAATGAGGGTTAAGGGTCTTGCTCAAGGACCCACATTGGTAACTTCAGTGGTCCTGGGATTTGAACTCCCAACCTTTGGATTGCTAGCCCAACACCCTAACCATTGAGCTACCTCACCCTCATTTATATTTGTCCCAAAAAATTCCCAAAATGTACAAATGTCTATATTCTTTCGGTTAGATTTATGGAGAAATTGGAAAAAATCCAAAGAATTCAGAAACACTTTCAAGCACCACGAGTTTTGCAGTTTTTAGCAGTTTTACATTCCATAAAGATGAACTTTGTAGTTTTACAATTACAGACTAGTCCATCTGTGTACATTCTTTTTACTCTGTACGAATGGTCAGGACCCCAATAGTACCACCACAAAGTGGGTATTATTTGGTTGGTTTGGCATTATTCCTATCCCAGCAGTGTCACTGAGGGGTTTAAATGAAACTACTGCTGCACTAAAACCCCCTCACCGCATCAGTGTCACTGTAGCACTGACAGTAAACAATCCACCCACAATTTAGTTAACAGAGAACTAACAAAACTAACAAAAACTAAGAACTACAGTCTGTAATTGTTAAACTCAAAAGTCCATCCATATGGTTAGTGGAGCTGAGTTCCCTTATCTTTGTTAAAGCTGACTTTTTTATCTTGTAACTGAACATTACTGTCAAACTGTTTTTGTTTTTGATCAAAAACAGCTTCGAAACCAAATTCTCGGGACCTGAGCCAGTGTACGGGTAACCACTGAAAAAATAGGATTTCTTTTTAAATCTCAACGGAAACTGTCTGATGTCACTTCTCACTCTTGAAAAGCACAATGGCAAAACATGAACTGTAAATGTTGTTATTTATACAAATGATACCGCTTGTTTGTACAGATTTGGTTTCTCCTCCACACATGCAGATCATTGCAGAAATGAAACTCACACCTGTAGCTTCACAATAGAGCAAAACTATAACTCATATTAAACCACATACTTTCACACATAGGTAAATGAATGAATGCTTTTTGTGTGTATAACTCATTGTTGTGCATGTGTGTATATAAGATGTCTGCATTTGTTTATTGCTTACACCAAACCTGTTACCCGACAGATTTATGTTCTCCACCCCTTCCTCTTTTTTGATGGGTCATATTTCCCTTGTACTGATGGCTTAATTTGAACAAATAGTAAAAGGTTTACATTAAATCATACTTATCATTATCCTTTTTTATTTAGCGTTTGTTGCTTAGTTTGTGCTTTGTGGTTAAGAAATTTGTGGTATTCATTTTTTGGGTATAAATAGAGCCCATGAAGTAATAACATTTAATTATGGTATAAATTATTTGAGGGGGGCACAGTGGTGTAGTGGTTAGCTTGTTCGTCTCTCAGCAGTGGGAATCCAGGTTTGAATACCGATCTAGGTGGAGTTTCCATGTTCTCCCCATGTCTGTTTCCTTAGTCCAGAAACGTGGACTCAAGGTGAATTGACTGCACTAAATCACCCCTATCTAGTTTGTGTGTCTCTGTGAGTGAGTCTGTGCCCAGCGATGGATTGGCACCCTGTACAGCCTCCAAAAATTTCTCCTTTGGATGGGCATGGGGAACCATTTCCCCTGCATTCCTAGTAGATGAAGTAAAAGATAATGCGATGAGATAAATGATGTGACGAGATAATATAAGACACCTACGCAATACACCTGCAGAAGCTTTTAAAGTTTCTTATTTCAGTCTGTCATCCTTTTACAGCTAGAACAGATTCCACTCTCCTAGGTTCCAGCACTTACTAAATTTTTATGGCTTATCCCTGTAGTTATTTGCTGATTCCTGTCCAATGTTCTGATTCTTGCTACTGATGAATGATAAAACAATAAGGCCCGCTTGATATTTGGCTGAAATGAATCCAAGACACGATAATATTGAAGTGGGTTGGCTCGGTGGAGTAGTGTTTAGCACGTTCGCTTCTCAGCCCTGGGGATCCAGGTTCGAATCCCAATCTGGATGGAGTTTCCATGTTCTTACCATGTCTGCATGGGTTTTCTTTGGGTCCGGTTTCCTCCCACAGTTAAAAAAATGGATTCAGGAAGATTTGGATGCTCCAAATTGCTCATATCAAAAATTGCTCCATATAATGTTTGTGTGTCTGTGCAAGTATGTGTGTTCCCAAGGATGGATTGACGCCCTGTTCCAGGTGTATCTGCCCAGCACCCAAAACGTTTTCCCCTGGATGGGCATGGGGAACCAAATTTACCCACAATCCTTATCCTTAGTTTATATGATTAAACAGAAGATGACATGAGATGTGTATTAAAGTATAATAAGCCTTCAAAATATAATAATTTACTGTAATTCTAGGACCTCACGGTGGCTTAGTGGTAAGCACGTTTGCCTCTCAGCATTGGGAATTCCCAGTTCGAATCCCGATCTGGGTGGAGTTTCCATGTCCTTCCCGTGTCTGTGTGGGCTTTCTCCAGGTTTTTCGTATTCCTCCCACAGTCCAAAAACATGGATTCCAGGTAAATTGAATGCTTTAAATTGTCCCGAATAGTTTGTGGGTGCCCAGTGATGGATTGGCGCCCTGTCCTAGGTGTATCTGGCCAAGATGTCCTTCCCTGGATTGGCATGGGGAGCCCCACCAGGACCCTAGATAACAGATGGATGGATGTGTGTGTCTGTGAGTGTGTGCAAAAAAAATGTAAGATTGGTGCCCTGTACTGAATGTATCTGCCCAGCGCCTGATGGTCATTGGAAACTCATTTCCACCACAAAGAAGAAAAAAGGCAAAATGTTTTTCGTTTTCTTCCTTATAATTCAGAAGTCAGAATTTTCAGCTAAATAGGGAATTCTGAGAACCTTTTTTTTTTCTTTTTTGGAGGAAATAAACTTTAACAAGAACCCCCAACCCCTTTCATCCATGATATAGGATTAAGCAGAAGATAAATTATTTCTAGGACCTAAATTAATGTCCTTTAATTGAGGTCCTGGCGTTACATTTATTTACCCGCTAGGGGGCGGTATCACAAAAAGTAAGTCGTATATTTATTTCTTGCATTTTATTTTTTATTTTAACATATTTGTTACAATTGCAGTTATAAATTTCATAAAATTACAGTGCAACATGTTTGCTAATGCTGGTCTTTACAAGAGATCCGCCTTTGCGCATGCGCAACGTCACACAGGAGTTTGACACTTGTTTCGGGAAGTCCGCCTCCACAGGGTGAGGTGATTTTTAAGCTTAATACCTTTTTTGTATTAAATGGCGGCTTGCTGTGCGGTGTATTTTCTCACGGTGAGGTAGCAAAAGGTCGGCCATGCTCGGCTTCGCTCGCCTCTCTGCGGAGGGGAAGGCGGGAGTCGCCACGGGGGTCGTCTTCATATCCATGCTGCTCTCCAGAACGCTGCTGTCGGAGCGGGTGGACATAGGCACCCGCGCTAAGCTGTTTCGAGCTCAGTTCATCCTCTTCGTAAACTCGCTGCTGCTGCTCGGCTCACTGTACCTATGGAAGCGCCTGGTCCGACGCCTGGGAGCCTGGACGCACCGATGGTGGCGAGCGGCCGTGCTGCTGTTCCTCGCGCTGACACACTGCAGCTACCTGAGCATGTTCTCCCTGGTGGACACGGAGCCTCACTGGCTCGCCATGCTGAGCTTCACCTGCCTGGGTATCTATGTGATTCTCTTGTTCTTCCTGGTGACCTTCAGCTGTTTGGGGCGTCTGCATCGACTCCTGCGGCCCGATCTGAGGAGCGCGGAGGGATCTTCGGGTGATTCGGCCAGGCTGACGGTTCTGGCGCTCGTGGTAACCGCGCTGCTGGCGGGATATGGGCTGATTAACGCCGCGCAGCCACCACGGATTGTGGAAGTTAAAATACCTGTGGATAAACTTCCGGTGGCTATGAAGGACCTTAAAGTGGTGTTGCTGTCAGACATACATCTCGGACCGACGGTCGGACGCACAATGCTGCAAGGCATCGTCACCGCCGTGAATCAATTAGAGCCAGGTAACAGCACCTGTGTGAGAAGCTCCACCCATTCATTCCTCACCTTCCACCTAATCATCTACTAGGGTTGTGTTGGGGTTCCCTCATGCACATTCAAGGGAGAACGTTTAGGGCGCTGGGCGGATACACCCAGGACAGTGGCACTCACTCACACAGCCACACACAAAAACACTATTATATGGGGCAATTTAGAACATTCAATTTACCTTGAATTCATGTTTTTGAACTGTGGGAGGAAACCGGAGAACCTGGAGGAAACCCACACCGCAAGAACATGGAAACTCCACCTTGCTTGGGATTCGAACCCGGAATTTCCAGCGCTGAGAGGCAAACATGCCAATCACTGGTAGATAAAATACTTTATTTAAAAACACAGCAGAACTACAACATCAATCAACAATAAAAATAAAATACTATATAAATAATGATAGTAAAAGAATAGTAGTTGATTGATTTATGATTTATTCATTAATTTGACCTTCTACCAGCCCCACAATAAAAATCTTAATGGCTCTTGGTGTAAAATACCTATGAAGTCAGCCACTGAAACTGCTCCTTTGGTCAATAATGATTGACCAAATTAAGTCAAATATTTTCAATGTTCTCCCCGTGTGCACGTGGGTTTCCTCCTATAGTCCAAAATATGAATTCAAGGTAAATCAAATGCTCTAAATTGCCTCATATAGTGTGTATTTGTGTATGTGAGTGTGTGTCTAGCGATAGATTGGATCTGCCCAGTGCTTGAAACCATAATTTCCTGGATGGGCATGGGGTTTGGCGCTGTAATTGTCTTAAGGGGGCTCTATAATAGCTATATGTCTAACTGGACTTTTTCAGGACGCTATATGCAATTAGTCCTTACACCATAATTTATAGTCTCAATGGAGGTGGGTTCTTAAACATTCCTGGAACATCGGAATATTCTATTTTACAGCAGACAGCAAAACATACACACCAAAAAGCTTACTTTCCATGTAGTCAGGTTGCTATATTTCGGAGTTCATCAAAACTACCTATAAACTCTATTTGCAAGGGTTTATACATCCCCTACTTTCCGAAGTATATTAGTGCCTTCTCAACTTTGGCCTTTAGAGTAGTGGTTGTCGTAGTGATAAAACTAAAGGATTGTTATTTATAATGTCAAAACAATTGTTTTCAGGCGAAGCTCAGGTTTACCATGCTTCATTGCTTTTATAAACCAGTTACAAACACACAATAGTAAAAAAAAAAAAAAAAACATGTGTTTTTTGAATTAATAAACTGGTCTTTTATGACCAAATCTAGCTCAATTTTTTAAAGTGAAAACGTTGCTGAGTAACAAGATTCCTTTTTTTTTTTTTTGACCGATCAAATATTGCCATCTAGTGACCAGTTTACAGAACACAGCTTATCAAAAACTTTGGAAAATTTATTATTTCCAATGTCATGGCTGGAGAAACAGCCCAGCCAATCAGATTTAATTAACAGATTTTTAATACTGATCTCAATAGATATTTTGTCTTTTGTAACTTTCCCAATTAAGGATTCAAGGATTCAAGGTAGTTATATATAAGTTTCATATATATATATATTAAAGTAAAATAAGTCCCTTAAACTACATATATCCATTTGGGGAAAAATAAGTTGTTTGGACAATGCTGCAAGAGGAACTTTATTTTGTTTTCATGCGAGTTGAGCCTCTTGGTGTAAATTATGGGCTGCTGGCATAATGCGTGTTTTTCTTATGAGTTTTGTCATGACTATGTCGAGGCGCTCTTATTAGGGATATAATTAATTGTGATATTTTGATTCAACGCTGGTTTTACTGAGCGCTACCAAACAAAGCTTTTTGCTGCATAACTACAATGACAATAAAGACTCTTGTCTTATCTTAAAAGGAGTGGTCACAGGTTAAACACTCACAGGCCACTTTCTTTTTGTTTTTATAGTCATTGCTCATACAGATCAACCTTGTAGTCCAAATACAAATTAGTTGCAGATGATGAGGTTGACGTCATTTTTTTTCCTCCCAAAATCAAGTTATCACACAGGGTGTCCACGAAAAAGCCAGAGGCATATGAGGCCCTGTACTATCACTCGCAGAGTTTTGTTGTGCACATCTACACTGCTCAAACAAAGGAACACTTGTTGGTGTTCAGGTGGTGACCACACACCTTTTCTCTGTTCTCATCCTTTCTGGCTGATGTTTGGTCACTTTTGCATTTGGTCAGTTCTCTCACCATAGAGGTAGCATGAGGCGGTGTCTACAACCCACACAAGTT
>JAOUQT010311944.1:0-14917 GCA_025769995.1 Xyliphius kryptos | reverse complement strand
CGATAAATTCTACTAATATTGCCAAGCGCTCTTCCTCCAGATAAACTAAACCCTGTGTGCTCCACATAGCTTATTAGAAAATGGCAGACTGACAGTTCTTTTTATTTTTATCATTTAAATGAGGACAGATCAGACCAGGGCACTGCTAATTAATAATGCAATGTGTTGATGGGATGTTGTGACAGTAAAAGACAAGAGTGTGAAGTGCTACTTGCTAGGGCATGACGAAGCAGTATGTTTTACATTTTATTCTAAAAACAGGAAATTTAATCCTCCAGTATGATGCTCAGGACGGGTCCAACCGAAAGCGATGGAGCCCCAAAGGAACAGAATACAATTGGATTTTATTTACATTTCCCTGACTAAAAAGTTGTAACATGTTAGGATGGAATCCTAATAAAGTAAAAGATTTTGTGGTTTCGAAGCAAATACTGTTAAATAAAAACGGGATATGGCCCCAATTCTGTTGAAAAAGCAATAAGGTACGAGAAGGCGTGCATTATTGTAAATAAAGCACGTGAAAGAGGTGTTTGTACACTTACATCTCTTTCCCGTGAATTATTCACAATAATAGAAAAAACTAGAGTGGCTCTTATAAAACTTTTTGCTTTATGGAAGACCTGGCTCATGACGGAATATGTTTAATATTAAAATGAGTTCTCAATCAACTGGGGCTGGCCTGCTGCGGGAGGAAAAAAAAATAAAATTCACATTTAGTGTCAGGAGAGTGGCAGTTTAATCATTTTGGCCTTATAGTGTACGGTATATACAGTTTGTCTTCCAGAATGAATGTAGAAACAGAGTGTTGTTACAGTAAAATGTCTTTACCCAGGTCATCCAAGAAGCTGGGGTCCAGCAGGGCAGCGAGCATGGACAGCAGCTCTCTGACAGGCAGCCTCTCGCAGGGTTCTGACCCGACACCCCACTGCCAGTGCTGCATCTCATACAACGGCCGCCTACGACGCCTCTCCTGCGGCCACCTGTACTGCGAGCCCTGCACCGTCCACATCGTCAACCTGGCTTTCGAGGACATCGAGGGGCTGTCGGATTACCCCTGTCCAGTATGCAAGTCCCTGCAACACCTTAACGGCTCGGTTCCAGAGTCTAGTTACTCTTTCATGAGTCACTACTCACCGATCGGGAGCCAGAAACAGCCGCTGGTGAAGGACCAAGAAAACCAGTGGGACTGAGTCCATCCAGAATCTGAAAATTAGCTGGAGATTTAACGCAGAATGTAATCACAGTCTCCCAGAAGCCTTTTACACAAAAACGGTACAGTGATTTAGGAAAAACAGAACCGTTTTAAAAAGCACAGATGTGACATTTCTAAGAGGAAAGTGACTCAGTATAAGTACGGTAAACATGTCATGGTCATGTTCGTCTCTGCACTGAAAGATGAAGGAAAGAAGATTTAGCAGCTGACGTGGGACTAAATTTAGATTTTCAAAATGGTTCATTGTGGTTTTGGTTTTTAACGTTCTGAACTTTATTATAAAGGGTACTTTACTGAGTACAACAATAAGATTTTGGATATTTATATATTTCTGCTGGTTTTCTGACTGAACTGTAAATGTGGATCAAACTGCTTCTATGAGGTGGTTTCCTAAACCTGATAAGTTTAACATAAAATACACACTGCCTGCCCAAAAAAAGGTCACACACTAGTATTTGGTAAGCTTTGTTTATAGCACAAGTTCTCTATTGCATCATTTCCAAGCTTCTGCAGTCACAACATTTATTTTTGTCCAGAGTTGCGTTGATTTTCCCTTTAAATCTGGTGTTGATGATGGAGATTTGGACTTCTGCACAAAATCCTCTCCATCATGTCTCAAATATTCTCAGGTCTGGACAATCCATGTGTGAGAATGAGCTCTCATGCGCCCTAAACCACTGTCTTACAATCTGAGCCTGATGAATCTAGACAACATCTCCGAACACGCCCGTGTCATCAGAGCAGATCCCCCGATGGACAAACCTGGTGGTTTAGGACCTTTAGGTCAGCTGATCGATAAGATGTCGCTGAAACCAGAAGTGACCGACTGCAGCGACCCTCAGGTCAGAGGGACCTCCAGAGGGTGAGCTTTTTTTTTTTTGGCTGTGCAGTGTATATAAGGAATGTAATGATCTATTAGTCACTATGGCAACAAGTGTTATTTAATGCAGTGACATCATGAAGGTCACACTCTGAGACTTCAGTAACTAAAGATTGTGAATGTAGCGCCGAATGTTGTCGCAGAGAGAGGGGGATGCGTTTGGGTCACAGTACAGTGCAGTTCTATGTTTTACGATTTTAAATATTGGGATTTAAATGTTAAGGTCATTATACAAGTGAAAATAATATTCTGATAAACAATATCATAAAACCAATTACCAAGTTTACCTTATAGTTTATCTGATTGGGTGGCATGGTGGTGTAGTGGTTAGCACGTCTGCCTCTTAGCATTTGCGATCCAGGTTCGAATCCCAATCTGGGTGGTTTCTCCATGCCTCAGTTGGTCAGTGGGTCAGTTGCGGTTTGGAAGTTCGCTGAGGACAGAAACTGAACAACATTCATTCATGTATAATCCTCTGCTTAATCCTCTACCTCTACGAAGGTCGCAGAAGGTTCCCCATGCCCATCCAGGGGAGAACGTCTCGGGCACTTGGGCAGGTACACCCAGGACAGGGTGTCGACCTTTCACTGGGCGCACACACACACACAATATAGGGGCAATTTCCATACATCCATCATCTTCTGCTTATTCCTGTACTAGGGTTGCGCTGGGATTCCCCATGCCCCTCCAGGGGAGAACATCTCGAGTGCTGGGCAGATACACCCAGGAAATGGCGCCAATCCATTGCTGGGCACACACATCCACGCACACAATCACACACTATACAGGGCAATCCATTTACCTGGAACCCATGTTTTTGGACTGTGGGAGGAAACCGGAAAAAAACCCACGCAGACACGGGTAGGACATGGAAAATCCACCCAGATTGGGATTCAAACCACGAACCCCAAGCGCTGAGAGGCGAACGTGCTAACCACTAAGCCACCGTGCCACCCCTAGGGACAATTTAGAGTGTTCAATTTATTTTGAATCCATGTTTTTGGACTGTGGGGGGAAACCCACCCAGACACAGGGAGGACATGGAAACTCCACCCAGATTGGTATTCGAACCAGGATCCCCCAGTTCCAACAAGGCGAACATTTTAACCACTAAGCCACCTTAAATAAATAAATAAAAATAAAAATAATTATAAAATGTTGCTAAATATAGCGACAAAGTTGCTAATTTGTCAGCCGAGGTGAACGCTGCTATAGCGCTGTAACAGAATAGCTCACTGATGGCTGTGATTTCAGAGCAGACGTGAAAGTAGTGATCGTTTGCTTTGATCATTTAGAGCAAAAATCATGGGATGGATTGCAGAAAAAGACAATGCTTGTATTCACGAACAGTATTGAGAAGAGTTCTGGCCGTGGTGGCTCGTGTTTATGGTACTGAACTGTGAACGAGAAGGTTAAAGGTTCTAATCCTCTGCTTAAACAGAGAGCATGGGTTTTATAGAAGTCAGCGCTTCTGTAAAGTAACATATAAATATGGAGATATCATTCATTTGCCGCCGTAAAGATTCTGCTGATAAATTCATTGTGGAGCAATTAAATCTGATTGGCTGAGCTGCTTGGTTAGCTGTGACATTATTCACAATAACCCACACCTCTGACCGCTTCACATTCGTATAAATGCACGATATAAAAAATATATATATTTTTAGATTTTCATAAACCGCATTCTGTAATTTGGCCACTAGATGACTATTCGATTGTTTAATAAACCGGAAATAATTTTCTTGCATCGGGGTTCGTTTTAAAAAACAGACTGGATTCGGTCGCGGAAGGCGAGTTTATTAACGATTTTGCTTTCAGTTAACGCATTTATGAAGCGGCATCAGCAGCTACTGTTTAGACTACTCACACCTATTATTCTAAGCAAATCATCAGAATTATAATTTTTTTTTCTAGTGAATTGTATTGTTTTGCTAATAAGATCAGGATGTGGGCAAACAAATGTATACGGTCCTTAAATCTGATTGGCTGAGCCGCTTGTCTAGCCGTGACATTATTCACACTCTGACCGCTTCACATTTATTTAAATACGAGACATAAAATACTGTCTTGTCAAAGTTTCTAATAAATTTGGCCACTAGATGTCAGTATTGGATTGTTAAACTGGAAATCTTTTACTTGCGGTCAGGATTCATTTAGAAAAAAAAAAATGCACTGGATTACGTAGTGGAAGGCGAGTTTATGAGCAATTTTGCTTTCAGTTAACGCATAAATGAAGCAAACCTTGATTTTTTTATATTACAGTGTGTTGGTAACCGTTTTATAAAAACAATAAGGCACTCGAGGTTGTGCATTATTGGGAATAAACCACGGGAAACGGCACTCCGTTGGGCATTGTGCCTAATAACATTTCTTTCCCGTGGTTTATTCACAATAATGCACGTCCTCTTTTACCTTATTGCTTTAATAAACATTAAAGGTGTTTATTAAAGCAAAAAAAAAGAAAAAAGATGAATCCTGGTATATATCACTGATCTACACCTTCCTAACCAACCAGTACACCGCAGTTAAATAGTGCCTTCGTGTCACTTTAAATGCGTCATTACACTGAAAACTCAATGTGCATATAAATTGTACGCGAAATGAGTAACAGGTGAACCTAATAAAGTGGCCGGTTAATGTAGACTGCCATTCACTGATGTAGGAAATCATCTTATCCTACCGCTTATGGATTCTTTAGGACGCCAGACTCTTAAGTTGATCATATTCATCGTGTGTGATGCCCGATTATGTTATTTATTTTAATTGAATTGATGTTTTTGATTGTATTTATATACACTGTATATTTTGTATCCCGCTCTTTGGACTGCTGTTTTCGTTTGTACAGTGAGGTATGTGTTGTGACGCATGTCAGAAATCTATATTTTCATAAGAACATTAAAAATGGTAACCATCAGACGTGCTGGTTCTAATGGTTCTATTCTTTGGCCATGAAACCACACAAGAAAGCAAAGTCCAGATTTATTCATCTACACCGAATCCATTTACACCGATACAAATCAAAGGATAAGAAATGCGAAAAGGGGAAATTAGTTCTCCTTCCTGTACGTCTGGGAACGAACGCAGGAGCTCCGCTGGTTTCTGCTGCTGAAAAATGAGTGCGGAAGATCAATCAGGAGGAGCGAACACGAAGGCATTTCCTCAGCGGAAACGGCGCCTGCGTAAGCAGACGTTCAGGCATCTGATAAAGCCGGCAAGTTTGTGTTCGATACGCAATCACAGTGAGCGTGAGTACCACTGTGGCACCGGGGCAAAGGAGCCGAGAGCTGCTTCGTACTTCAAGGACACTTTGTAGAACATACTGCGAATGAGTAATGCTTCCGAAGTGAGATCACAGAGGAACTCTACCCCGGCCTCATGTGGGCACAGCAGAGGGTGAGCATTTAAACGCTCAAAACTCCACTGTGTTAAAGAGCAGACAGCGGCCTGATGGAGAGGAACCACCGGAGAGTTTGGTCCACGACGATTAGTGACGTGAACAAGACAGTAATTCCTCCGTGTCTGAAATAAACGAATACCAGCCGCGTCTCGCAGAACACTATACAGTGTGTGGTGACTGTGCTGTGGCTGAGGGTTTGTTAATCTAAAGGTTGGGGGTTCGACCCCCAGGGCCACTAATGTTTCCAATTTGGGCCCTTGAGCAAGGCCCTTATGGCTCAACACTTTGGCATGGCGTGTCTTAACCCCAACCATCAGGATGGGATACACTGTAAGTAGCTGAGAATAAACGCGGTTACAATAATAATGTACATAAAGCACATGATCTGAATCCCATTTTATCTATCAATAAATATATTAAAGTCCCCAAGCCCCACCCCCTTTTCCCTGCCGAACCATGGGATATGCACGACGAAGCCCCACTCCCTTTTCCCCTGCTGAATGATGGGATAGGCATGATGAAGCCCCACCCCTTTTCCCCTGCCAAACCATGGGATATGCACGACGAAGCCCCACCCCCCTTTTCCCTGCCAAAATATGGGATATACAAACATGACGAAGCCCCAACACCTTTTCACTGCCAAACCATAGGGTAATGCATGACGAACCCCACGCCCTTTTTCCCTGCCGAAACATACGCATGACGGGGGATACGCATGACAAAGCTCCACCCCCTTTTTTCCTGCTGAACTATGGGATACATATGCATGATGAAGCCCCACCCCCTTTTCCCTGCCAAACTATGGGATATGCACGATGAAGTCTCACCCCCTTTTCTCCTGCCAAACCATTGGATACACACACAACAAACCACACCCACTTTTCCCCCTCCCGAATCATGGGATACGTACAATAAAGCCCCACCCCTTTTTTACCTGCCAAACCATGGGGTTTGCATGACGGAGCCCCACCCCTTTACTCCTGCCAAACCATGGGATAACCAAAAAGATCTACTTTGTACTTTAAATTCTGAGGGTAACAATACTTTTGTTTTGAGTGTAATATTTTGCATTAAAAAAATTACCACCAGCATAACAAATGAGATCAATCACGACTGCAGAATATACAGAGGAACATTTTGTGATTATGCCGAATGCTTGACATTTTGAGTTTTTGAACGTCTCCATAAATGGTGGTGAAATCTGGTGACTTAAAAGGAAACAAATAGTCCAAGACAGACACCGTTCCTCATCTTTGGTGAGTTGTTGTGCCATGTGAGTTCTCTATATTTGGTCATTTGAGAGAATCACAACTATGTGATTTTCTCATGTGGATGTAAGAACGTGTGCTTCAGACTGAACATTTGACTGATTTACTGGGAGTTGCCTTTGATCTGCATCTCTACTGATGCCAGCAGAACCAGAGGTTACAGAGGAGGAACCCTCACGCCTGAAGGTTCCATCAAAGCAGGAATTTGCAGAAAAATCCTCATTATAAACATCTTTAGAATTAATTTGCCCTTCAAAACCGCCAGGATTATGTTTTTTTGGATTAAAGAACTTTAACAAATCTTCCCAATTTTTTTCTTATGGTTATACATTTTTATTCGCCAATGATGCCCAGCAGTGGATTGGCACCCTATCCTGGGTGTATCTGCCCAGCGCCCGAGATGTTCCCCCTAGATGGGGATGGGGAACCCCACCGCGACCCTTATAGAGCAATAAGTGGAAGATGGAATGAATAGAACTAGAAAAGATAAAGGACTTTGCTTTAGTGGCACCCGGAGGTTTTCTTTAAACAAATATTTCACTAAGATCTTTAACGCGTACCATAAAAATACAAAAACAGATTCTATAAATGTTAAAATGACACATCTACAGCCTACGGCTTGATCACATGATTCACTGATTCGACTCTTGACTCAGTCTTTTCTCGTCACATGATCATTTCAATACTAACCACAAACGAGTTATGTTTCGGAAGTTAAGAAACACAAGCTGTTTATAAATAAGTTAGAACCTAAAATACTAAAACCAGGATTAATTCCCTTCCCACAGAACACACCAACTATTGCAACATACAGTTAGTCTGGTGCCAGAGTGTCAGACAGTCTGACTGCCAGGATATCCAGGTTACGTCCCGGAAGACCCGAGACCTAAAAACACTGTCTCCACCTAGTGGTGGAGAAAAAGACAACATCCCTATTTAAAGTTAAAGCTGAAGGCAGCCATTTTCCTCTATTTACAAACGGGACTGACAGGAAGATCTATATTACTACTAATACAAATATGTTTTTGGTTAGTGTGGTTTGAAGTTTATTTGCTTTATTGTTTTATTGTGCTCTCTCAGCGTGGGGGATTTCCGATTCGAATCCCGATCTGGGTGGGTTTTCTCCGGGTTCCCTGGTTTCCTCCCACAATCTAAAACATGGATTTTAGGTGAACTGGCTGCTCTAAAACGTCCCCAGAGTCCGTGTCCCCCAAGCCTGTTAGAGGGTGCGGGTTGTGTCTGGAAGGCACTTGGCCAAGTTTGATATGCGAGTTTATCACTGGTTCCCGGGTTCGATTCTTGGTCTCACCAATTACTATGGCTGAAGTGCCTTTGGGCAAGACACCTAACAAGACACCTAGGGAGTGGTAGCTCAGTGGTTAGGAGGATGGGACTATCAATCAGAAGATTGGGGTGGGTTTTATTCAAAGCGACATCCTTAAAAGAGAACAACGTAAGTCGGTAGCTAGGAAGTAACTAGCTACACTGTAGTTAGCCTCAAATCTGAGCATTATCCAATCTGACTTCTTCTTTTGGCTTTTAATTTTTTTTTATATATAATTAATTTTATTCTACAGTAATATTACTTGGTATGCAGTAATGTGGGTGGCACGGTGGCTTAGTGGTTAGCATTTTCGCCTCTCAATGCTGGGGATTCACAGTTCGAATCCCAATCTGGGAGGAGTTTTCATGTTCTCCCTGTGTCCGCGTGGGTTTTCTCGGGGTTCTCCGGTTTTCCTCCCACATTCCAAAAACATGAATTCAAATTGCCCTGTATAGTGTGTGTATGTGTCTGTGTGAGTGAGTGTGTACCCAGCAATGGATTGGCACCCTTGTCCTGGGTGTGTCTGCCCAACGTTCTTCCCTGGATGGGCATGGGGCCCGTGCCCAAACAATCCCCTCTCTCTGTCAGAAAGTCACCTTGCTTGTGCCTTGTGGTGGAGGACTATTACACCCCCACCCGCCACATTTTGTGTGAGGTGGTTGTGAGACCCACTCACGGGATCATAAGAGACACACACACAAATATAAGACTGCGATGTCCACCAACACGTCGGTACCTAGCTCCCCCTAGGGGAGGACAGTTTGATCGGTGGGCAGCCTTATACGCAATGCCTGGGGCGCAGTTGGGGTTAGGTGCCTTGCCCAAGGGTCATTCAGCCATAGTACTTAATGAGACCAGCTGGTTTCTTAACCACAATCCTACAATTGCCCCTAATAGCTTTTGATTTTTAGGGACTGGTGACTTGGCATTTTATTTAAACTTGTGCCCATTTGTCACACATACAGAGGTAGACCGTAAAATGAATAGTACCCAATTTAATTAAATAAGATTATTAGTGATTAAATAAGCAACAAGTCATTCTTCGACGCACAACATCTTAAATTTGCTCGTTATATTAGCGGATTATTTAACATAAGCTACTTATTTGGAATGTTGATTATTCAAATACTACTGTTTACATCTATTTAGTTTAAATAATAAGCCTTTCGTTGATGAAACCTCTCGAACATGTCTATACTAAATTATTGTAAATTCTGTATATTCCACTCTTCTGGACTAATCTACTACACTCAGGTACAAACTTAAAAAAAACTTAAAGCAGAGAAATGTAATGCTGTTTTTTCGGTTTCATAACATAGAAAGTGCTCAGTCATCACTGAATTATTAAATATTGCTTATATTTGATATTAAACTGTGCTGAGGGTTTTAATCATAAGGAAATGGTTTGTTTTTGCCCCTTATACCTCATGCTTAACGGGGTTTATTGCCCACTGAACCGCTGCTCTTGGGCAGTTTGGCACCGGAATTTGAGCCACAACGGCCGAAAAGAAATGTGTGCTTTCCTCCGTCACTGTTGCTAGAGCGTCCAAAAACCCGACTTGGGCTGTTCCGCTGCGAGCTCCTGGAAGACGAGGAGGAGGATGAACAGGAGGAGGAAGAGGATGAGCAGGAGGAGGACGAAAAAAGGAAGGTGCCGTTGTTAGCATTCTGGTTGAGATTGGAGTCCAGACGCCGGTTTTCTGGTCTCTTGCGGTTATGGGGACGGCCCATGGAGGCTTGAGCTAGACGTTCTCGCAGGTTCTCTACTTCCCAGGCCAGCTGGTCCACGGGGTGGCGAGGGTTAGAGGACATTGGATATGTGAACGCCTGAAAAAGAGAAAATGGATCAGTCAACTGGACAATTCATTAAAAAAAATATATTATAAGAAGGCAATTCACAAACTTCAAAACCTAAAGCTGATAATGTTTTTTGGGTGTGTGTTTGTGTGTGTGGCTGTGTGAGTGAATGTATGCCCAGCGATTGATTGGCACCCTGTCCTGGGTCTATCTGCCCAGCGCACGACGTGTTCGCCCCTGGATGGACATGGGGAACCCCACTGTGACCTTAGTAGAGCAATAATTGGAAGATAATGAAAGAATAATACTATTAGCAATACTAATACTAATAATATTGATACTACCATTACTGCTATTATTACTGATGCTACAACTGCTACCAATATATTTACATAACTATGACTGATCAATAAGCTGATTGGATGTTAAATGGACATATTTTTATGTTTCTTTTAATTTTCCTTTAAATAACAAACTGTATGTAAAATTACATTTATGCTCGTCAGTCACCATCTCACAGAATTTCTGATCTCTTCTTCAGGGAAATAAAAAGAATGTTAATAAATGTTTAAATACCTGCGCATGCAACACCCCTCTCAGGTAGCAATTCCGCCAAACGTGCACACAAGGCCCCAAGAGCAGGGGCAGCAGAGGGTCGTGAGGCTCGCTGGAAATGGTGGCTGATGGGTCTGTCCGAATAAGGCGCTCGAGAGCAGGAAGCCCCTCACAGGATGGCGCCCTGTTGTGGCTTTTCTTGAAGGATCCTGAACCTCCTCCGCTTCTCCACGGCAGCAGATTGGAAGGGCAGGAGAAAACTCCACGAGACAGCAGGAACACAGAGCCTGCAGCGTTGTCTCTCTGAATAAAAAGAAACCCACAGAGAGCACAACAGCGAGGGGTGGGAGAAGCAGAAACGGGGTGAATCTCTGAACTGAGGAAATGAGGCGTCTTATTCAGGTTAAGACATTAATTAGAGGAGGTAATTAAATTTGGCACAGATGCTTTTTTAAACTGGCCTCGTTTAAAAAAAGAGTGTTGTCTTACTATTATCAGATTTAAAGATGGGACAGCTCAAAATATTAATTATCATTCAGTGACACATCAGGAGAAATCCAGAATTCACTTTTATATCTGTCCACTTGCTCACCCATTCGTGTTCTACGTTGGTGCTGATGTTGCCGTTGAGCACCGGTGCAGGGCAGACAGGCTGGCACAAGGGTTGGGAGAATAAGGCACGTCTCTGACTGCTGTACTGCAGGGCCCAGTCCCAAACAGGTGGGAACTGAGGGTCTGTTGATTCCTCTGCCATTGCTCTGGGCAATTCTCTGAGTCCGTTCACAGGGGTGTAGGTCGGAGACAAGTGCTGCAAAGTTTAAAAAACATCATTCTAAATCATTACATTTAGAATATGGAGTGGTTAGTGCGTTGGACCATCAATCTAAAGGTTTAGGGTTCAAATTCCAGGGTTCAAGGGTCCAATGTGGGCCCTTGAGCAAGGCCCTTAATCCTCATTGCTCCAGGGATTCTGCAGGTCACCCTGTGCTCTTACCCCAATTAAAATTGGGATATTTGTAAGTCGCTTTGCATAATGCGACTGCAAAATGACCAAATGTAAATGTAATGTTTACAGTATTTATATGTTAATTATCTATATCTTGGACTTGTTTACTCTGCACAAAGACAAAAAAGGTCAACCTAATATGAGCTAATAAAATTATGTATATAAAGTAAATGCCAATAAGAAACATACAGATACATACATATGAAACAGGTCGTCATATACCAGCCTGATATAACATGAGCACGCGTGTACCTACCTGTGATCGTCGACAACGCTCTCTTTGGCAGTTTGCCAGGAAGGTACTGAACAGAGGTAAGTGCAGGCTGTCGTGCAGGGCCAGCAGATAGGCTTCAGTTAGCTGGAATCGGGCGGGAAACTGCGCCCACAGCTGCCACACACAGTCCAGGAAGAGCAAGAAAATCGGAGCCTGGACACAAAACAAAATGCAACTGAAACGACAAAGTGCACATGCATTTAGTAAACATTAAGAAGGTTCTGGGTTCAATTTCCAGGTGTGTAGTAAGGGGGTTTTGAGAGCTTGCATGTTTGCCCCCCATGTAAATCGGGAGATTTGTTCCCTCCACTGTGATTAATAACAGGAACTGTTTATTTTCTCATCATAATAATTTCATCTTTGTCACATATGCCACATCCATCCATTATCTTCCGCTTATTCCTCTAGTAGGGTCACGGTTCCCCATGCCCATCCAGGGGAGAACATCGCGGGCACTGGGCAGATACACCCAGGACAAAGTGCCAATTCATCGCTGGGCACACACACACTATACAGGGCAATTTAAAGCATTCAATTTACCTGGAATCCATGTTTTTGGACTGTGAGAGGAAACAGGAGAATCCGGAGAAAACCCACGTGGACACGGAGAGAACATGAAAACTCCACCCAGATCAGGATTTAAACAGGAAATCCCCAGCGCTGAGCGGCGAACATGCTAACCACTAAGTCACCGTGCTGCCCACATAAGCCACATGTGATGAAAATGATAATAAAACTTCCTTGAATCCTTAAATACTAGGGATCAGGGTTGCAGATGGGGTTCCCAATGCCCATCCAGGGGAGAATGGTTTGGGTGCTGGGCAGATACACGAGGACAAGGTACCCATTCATCGCCGGGCACACCCTCTGACACACACACACACACACACACACACACACACACACAACAGTATATGGAGGCAGTTTCAATAGAGGAAATTTAACTTGAATCCATGTTTGTAGAAGGTGGGAAAAAAACGGAGAACCCGGAGGAAACCCATGCTGACACGGGGAGAACATGTAAACAACAAGAAGCAAACTTGTTGCCGTCTGTTATTTAGTTTTACCCATAACCCTGATCCTATAACAGCATACCTCCTCTTTGTCGCTGTCTTTGTGGTAGTTGATACGACTGAGGAATCGGTGTCCGGCCATTACCCACTCCTTTTGCACGAGGCTCTGAAATCCAGCCACTGTGCGGCAGTGTGGATCACACATCACCTGCACCAAGCTGCACACCACACAGTTCATGTCCCGGTCCTCTGACTCTGTGGAGAGAAAACCACAAACACCTGCTTAAAGAACCAACATCCATATTAAAGTGTAATCAGAAATCAGGTTTATAACAAATTTACTAGACATATTAATTGATATGTATTGGTTTTATACTAGGCACAGTGGTTTAGTGGTTAGCACGTTCGCCTCTCAGTGCTGGGGATTCCCGATTCGAATCTCGATCTGGGAGTTTCCATGGTCTCCCTTTGTCCCTGTGGGTTTTATGCCACAGTCTAAAAACATGGATTCCAGGTAAATTGAATGCTCTAAATTGCCCTGTTTAGTGTGTTGATGTGTGAGTATGTGCACAGCGATGAATTGGCACCCTGTCCTGGGTTTATCTGCCCAGCCAAAGATGTTCTCCCCTGGATGGGCTTGGGGAACCCCACCACGACCCTAGTAGAGGGAGAAGCGGAAGATGATGGATTGATGGTTTTATACTATTAAGAGAAACACGCACTGACACACGATATATAAATCCTCGTTTCACTGCGCCCTCTGGTGGCAGATCGAAATAAGCCTGAAGATCAGGAATAATCTGTACCAGAAATTGTGAATTATTATTTCTAGTCCCTTATTAAAGATACTCACATACTTACTGTTCCTGATTTTAATTTTTAAATTTTATTTATCCATCCCAGCTGCAGCCACCATAATGTTATTCACTGAACATCAGTGATTATGATGTTTTGAATGATTGGTGTAAATGCCCTAAAGCCTATTTTGATCTGTAGGTACTGAAGAGTGATACGGTCATTTATTTCACAAAATGTTTCAAAAAAAAAAAAAAAAATTCATAAAAATAAAAATATTTCACTAAAATCAAAAGATGCTGCAAATTTCCTAAATATTAATCTAAACCATCAGAGCATTTTCAGTTGTTTCTCCCTGATCACGTATAACAGCACGTACCTTGTAGAATGACCGACAGCTGTCCTCTTCTCAGTATGCAGGACACCTCTACAGCTTTTCTCAGACAGCACCTGAACACAGTCACACATATATAAGATACGGTGCTGAGTAGACCCTTGCTTTGATTAGAAACAGAGTAGGTGGGAGTATTTCTTACACAAAAGTGAGTTTTATACTATGTAGGCTTAAAGCATTTTATAAGAAATATCTAAACAGTTATGCATTGATGCATTACAATGGGAGAAACATGGGATCTTGTTAATTGTAAATATTCAGCAGATGGTAACAAGATAAAGACCATAATCATAAAAACACATTCTTAATTATACCAGAATTGCTCAAATCATAATAAACATCAACATTTGGGTTTATGGACAGTTTATTGCCCGGATGGCTCGGGTTATTTTTCTGACAGGAATGAATTTACTCAGCGAATGGAATTTACCGAAGCCAAAGTAAATAGATGGTAGTTATTTCTATTCAGCCGTTAACAAAGCATTCCTAATTATTTAAACTAAAGCTGATTATCCTGTAAGTTTCCCCCTCTGCTCATGATTCATAAGGATTTGGGGGTTTTAATTAGTTTAATGTCAGTAAACACCAGACATGAGTTTATTAACAGTAAGTAATTTCCTTTTATGAAGAGTCCCGGTAAACCAACTTCATTAGTATAGTGCAGTGCTGTTTGTAATGAATCCTCACTGAACAGCCTGAAGTCAGGTGGATTTAAGGTATTACCTGGTGTAGTCCAGCCAGTGTGTACCTTCCAGGGTGGAAAGCCACTTGTCATCAGGTACAGACACAGAGGCTGAAATGTCTGCAAATGGAAAATGAGATGGATCTGTCAGTCAACCCACAATCAGTACCAACAACCCCAGTTCCAGTGACACAGGGTGATCTGTTTCACCCCACACCAATGTGAGGAATTATGAAGGCGGGTGCAAAAAAATGCCTTACTAATGACCTGACTGAGAAAGAATCTACATGAGTTACTCTCTCTCTCTCTCTCTCTCTCT